>CM075856.1:23502725-23775225 GCA_037975125.1 Latrodectus hesperus
TAGTTTGATGGAAATAACAGTTGTTTGATGGAAATAACATTTAGTAAACGCGAAAACTTGAGTAAAAGCTAAAAATTTTGAGAGAGTTAAATGATTTCATGCTTTGTCTGAACATTAAAAAGGGAAGAAACTAATAAGGTGTTGGCCCTCTGACTTCGCTTAGGCGGACTAACTACACTATTTCGACTGAGTTTCTTGTTTGTGACCTGTGGATTTTCTGGTCAAATTATCTCCACATGCAGGAGTACGCCTTGAACTGTCTTTGCTAGTTGCCTTTCAGGGAGACGCAAATGTGTTCCAATGGAGAAAGATAAGCAGATTTAGTTAACTAAGGAATTCAAGATACGCTTGAAAGCAATAAAAAAACATGCATACTTTATATAATCAGGTATTATTTTATTGAATAGTAACCGCAGAAAAACGGTACACAGCCCGTTGTAGAATATTCGCAATCTACAACAATATTTTAATTCGTCAGAAATGATAACTAATCGGGTCAAAGGTTATCAAATGAAATTATATCTAAGAATAGAAAATCCTGTTGTTAGTAATTGTGGTATGTGGTAACAAAGGATCGCCTCAACCCAACGCATGATTTTTCCGGATATCTCTACAGATATTATCAAGATTTAACGTTTATATAACATTTATAAAAGATTTAACGTTTATAAGGGCAGTGGTAGCCTAGTGGTTATAGGACTTGAAGGGAGTGGCTTAATTTCCAGTGCCACCAAAGACCCACCCACCGAGAAGATGCGATTATACGAGCTCGTTAAATCTGTGAAATCGAAAGCCTTATGGACTGTCGTAGAGCAGTTACTATGGGTGTAATGGTCTGGCGAAAATTTCTTACCCTTCCAGATTAATTTAAAAACTGAAGCAGTAAATCCTCTTGTGGTGCCATCTATCGGAGGAGCTTAGAGCGAAGTCGTACTTTCACCTTCGAGGTCTCTGGTTAAACGAAAAATTTCCCACTACTAACTTAAATTCACATAGCCGACGGCATAGCGAGATGTCCAAGTGTCATAGATAAAAATATCTTTATATAGTTTGAAATGGGAGCTGGCACTAAAAACTAAAGAAGTTTCCAGTTAGCGCAGGTGTAAGTAGAATACAGAAAAGCTCTAAGCAAATTGTACCAGACTCGGTACACACGGTGCATGTACTAAAGATGTAAATAGGCTTGAACGTAAATTCGGTTCAATCATCAGTAAATTATACATTTGTGCCTTAGCCAGACATATCTAACAATATCCCTTGCAGTTGTGTGGTTGGTAACATTAGTTCCAGCGCTACAAAGAGAGCTCTGACAATCAATCTGTTTTCTATTCTGTTGTGAGTGTAAGTCCATTATTGATTTACTAATATTGAAATCTGCCTTATCCAGGAATACGGAGGGGGGGATAGCAGTCAATAATATGAACAACAATTCAGTTCATTAGCCAGTTCTTATTTTAAATCCAATGTCTTAATGTTATTCAAACTGTAACGTATACAAGTAATGAGGATGGATTTTTCGGTGATGTTACAATTAACGTAAAATATCCGAGTTATAAAAATATTGGCCACCAGTTCGATAGACACACCTATTAACGCCTGCCAAATGAAATGCTCCTGTAAGATAAAAATGCTGACATTTATTTATTGAAATACATTTAATTATTTTCATATTTGTTTCAAATATCATTCTCTTTATAAAATTTTATTATAACTGAATAGATATTTCCCCATGAATATATTTTTTCGTTACAATACTATTTAAATGGAAAAAATATTTTAGACGTAAAATAATGCTACAAAGTTTTCTTTAAGGTATTAAAATTACTTTTAAGTTATTTTCAATTCTTATTAACAAAAAACATAGGATATATGTGAAACCTGGAAATAGGTTTTTCATCAATGAATAAAAATGTATTAAAATAAAGTTTTAACATACTAGTATAGAAATAATTAGAGGTCAGTTATTACTCAGGGTCAATTTTAGATTATCTTGAATCAAGTTTTTGCTGTAACTCTATATACGTGAACTGTTTAAATAAAATCTGTAAAAAAAAAAACTCCTTATAATACATATTAAATTTTTTTTGATAAAAGAATTGTTATAGAAAGCTATGGTTTATACGTAAACTATCACACACAAATGGTTTTATAAGATATTAAAAATTAACAATTACCCTAATATTTTATATACTTATCTTTAGGATTAATATAAAACTAAAAATATTAAAATTCAATAAAATTTACATCGACATAATCACACATACCAACCAAACGGAGCGTTAAATAATGTAAAATTTCACAGATGTAACAATTAAATGATTTTTTATGTGTCAATAAAACACTGACATTTGAAGCATTAAATGATGTTATTAAATTAGAAGCATTAAAATCCAGAAAAACTAGGCAAAGATTTGAATTTTAAAACTCAAGGTTACGATCAATTTTTGAATTCTAAAGTTCTGATTCACAGGCAAGCCAATCATTGTATTCATTTTTTGGTATTTTTGCATTGACTTTTCTTAGATTATTTCTCACTGCGTTATTCCCGATGAGAAACATTTATTTTTATAAGTACTATGAATATGATTATTTAACGAATAGGAGATTCAATTAACGCAAAATATATATGAGAATAACAATAGAATGAATATTCAAAATAATTCATAATAAATAAAAAATAATAATTTCTAAAGCCATCATTTAGATACATCTACATATCTTTAGCATTCCCAAAGGTAAAGAAAGTAACATTTAATTATATTTTACTATATATATATGTATCTCAAACTAAAAAAATGTATATCAAAAAACCATGTAAATCATAAATATATAACGGCTCATAAATTTCTGTTTTAATATAGGATTCTTTTTAAGAGCTTCGTCCACACATGGGAAAATCTAATTAATATGTACATTAAATAAAATGTTTAAAGAAAATATAGTTTAAAAGATAATTTATTACCAATCAATAGAAAATACAAAGCAATTAAAGTTCGTAAATACTAATCAGTTTTTTCTACATAATCATCAGATATATTCAGGCACTTCTTTGAACAATGCACGAAGTTCCTTAAACCAGATATAAGGAAATCACGTTTTTAACTTCTGTGTATGTTCTTGGAAACTGTTCACTGAAAATAATCCTTTTTCCCGAAAAAGTTTCCTTCAATTCTGGAAAAAAGTAATCGGATATATAAAATAAGGAAGGTAAGGAAGTCTTTAAACTTCCAACGTGAACGCTTATAGAAATTAATAAGTTAGTGTGCAGTATGAGAAATGACATTGTTATGTAGAAAGATATCATTTAATATGAAATTCAAATATGCATTTATTCCATATTATAAAATAGTAAATCCACGATCTCTATTTCTCAAATGATTAACAAACTCGAAGTGTCCGATGTTTGTAAATGCCGTTTAAAGACTACCAAGTATAACTATGCTTGCCTTTAAAGCAACATATGAAAGCTATAGACAGAAAATGTACTCCAGTATCATTTGCTTCATTTAATATGAGAAATAGAAAAATCATTTACTAAAAGTCATTAATAATTCGAGTTATACCCTAAGACATCAGTGGTCTTACATTACCTAACCATACAGGTGCTGGTCGAGAAAGCTATCTACGAAAGAAGTTTTCAAATCTTCAACAACTATTGCTTTTCAAATGATGAGCACTAATTATTTTGATCCACCCTCAAATTTCCCATTTATTTATGCATCATAAAATCGGGGAATATAAGAATTCAAATGATGTTATATAAAGTTATATAAATATAGTAATTCATATAAGCATGTTTTAAATAAAAATATTTTTCCTGTATAGTAAATTTATTTAGCAAACGAAATACCTCAAATTTTTCTGAATGAATTACTCAGTAATTACAGTAAATTAATTATCCTTTTTACTTCAATTGAAATCCTTTAAGAAATACATTATATTATTCATTCTAATTATTCATCCCAAAACATACCTGGAAAGAAAATGATTCATTCAAACATTAGCAATTACTGAAAATATGAGAGAATTTTAATATTTTTATAGTACCTGTCTGATTTTACGATTAATCCACTCAGCGCAAAAAGGGGCGAAAAAGATGGCAACTTATACAGTGGGACACCCAGTGGGTGAACCATCGTTGCCCCGAAAGTGAAGGATACACAAACACAGAGAGAAAGGAATATCCAGACCCGAACCAGGATTCAAACGAGTGACCTACTGCTTCGAAGTTAGGGTTGCTAACCATTCCGCCATTGGTCGGTTAGAATTTAACATTCTCTTGATAATAAAACAAAAACCTTACTAAGGTTTTATTTATAGCAGATTTGATTTTCTGCAGGAAAATTGAGGAAGGGAATTCTCTGGTGATGCCATCTATCGGAGGAATTTAAATCTAAGTCGTACTTTCACCTTCGTGATACTCTGGTTAAAACGACTACTGACTTAAATCCGCATAGCCAATGGCATAGCGAGCTTGTCTTGTCCAAGTGCCATAAGTAACAACAACAACAGATCTGATTTCATACCCAATATAATTGCAAAATTTCTTATAATATTTTCTTTAATGTGGCTCTGTAAGATTGTGGGTAAAATGTGATTTTAAAGTTTTTTCATGAAATTTTCGTTTTGAATCCATAACTGTCTATTTTGCATTAACTTTGTATAAATTAAGAAAATAATATCCTTGAAATGATAATCCAGGATTCCACCACTACTGAACAACGGGAGATGAATGTTGCTCTTCTGCCTTTTGCTGTGCACGTTTGTCGATGTTCTTGAAAATTTCCCAGTTTCCTCCTTTGCAATGATTGAGTATGGCCCAATATCCCTGAAAAGTCCTCCAAGAAATCCTTTTAAAATTCTTTAACAAAATTTGCACCTGATCTCAGCTCTTCTCTTCAATATTAATAATAAAGAAGAGCCTTGAAATATGAGTAGTCTGAATTTCTACCGAATTGATAGATTCTAATATTTAAAGCATCGAAAAAAACTGACATGAATTAAATCGTAAATTGTGTTTATTCATATTCCTCACCATGTTATGGACAACTGATTAGCCTAAGTCTATTGTAGGGAATTTTATCAGGAAGGCTTTTCCTAAATAGTGGGTGCGTATTCACGTGCCACAAGGGAGAAAACCATGAAAACTCTCCACCTCTCACCAAGGCAAACGTTCATGTAGAAACTCAACATTCATCTCCCTGTTTATCAAGGGATGGGATCAAACCCGGAACTTTACACTTCTTACTGCAATGTTTTAGGAAATAAAAATATGTGGAATAATTTAGAGCTGTAGATTAGTAAAATAATAAACTCATTAGAACTCTGAAAGTCAGATTGTAAGAACAAAGCATGTTTCTTTGTATTCATTGTTATAAAACTTCTCAGTAATTATTTTATCGGTTACCACAACTAACAGTTGACCTGTAAACTTTGGATTGTGTTTCATAAAACACTATATTATCTTATCTTACTACTGTCAAATATTCCTTTATTCTTATCGCTTTTTCAAAATATGAGATCACGTATTAGGCCAAACACATTTAAAGTTGAAGAGATAAGAGGATTCAAAACCTAAGTATACTTATCAGCAACTTATCTTTGCAAAAGAAAAAATTTATATATATATATATATATATATATATATATATATATATATATATATATATATATATATATATATATATTTTTTTTTCTTCGTAAATAATCTGTATAAATTATTTTTTAACTATACGTCGAAATTACATGCCTAATATTGTCATTTTATTCTCATAACCAATTTTAATTTATTCATTGATCAGTTTTGTTTTAGATTCGCTTATCGTTACGAGAAGTAATTAGACAAAATGTGCTTGAAAATTGAATTTAAAACATTCAGATCATTTTGATTAAAGTGGTTATCTTTTATTTTTGCTTCTAATTATATTTATTTTACTATCCATTCGTGCTTATTCATCAAATTTGTTAACTGCATTAGTTATTTAATAGTTACACATGAAGAAGTGTTTTGAAAAACATTAGCGTTTTCAGAATAAGAATATTGCGTTTTCAAAATAAGTTATAAAATAGAAATATTTTATAGTAATTCAAAAAAATATATAAAAGAGATTCTTTGTATATATTTCACATTAATAAAATACTTAGATCTGGAAAATACAGAAAGAAATATTATCAATTTATATAATTATATAAAATTATTATTATAAGTTTTTCGATGTTAAAAATAAAATGATGCAACAAAAGCATTTTCATACAATAACAATTTATAAATATTCTAAAATTATATGAGATAAAATATAAAGTAGCTACGATTATCAAATTATATTAAATTTCTCTGCATATTTTTTTAGTTACTTTTGATTATTATTTCTAATCATTAAATTATAAAATCAACTAGAAGCTGCAAGCTTATGGTCATATCTGTATTTCTGAATTTCAGAATATAAATTCCAGTAAAGGATCACCATAGTAGGAATGCACTCTTCTGAGTATAAGGTTCCAGGTTTGATTCCGGCCACTGTTAATCAATGGGAAATGTTCCGCTTCTGTTATCCATATCCATTTCTGTCAGGGGTATGCTTGGAAATTTTCCACTTTTCCTCCCTTACCATGTGGGAATATGGTCCACCATTTATGAAAACGTCCTTGGCGAAAGCAATTTAGATGATGGCTTCTAAAACGTCTTAAAAAGGCTTTCGTCCGTTAAGCTCCCCCCAGTGTCTTAATATAATTCTCAGTAAATTTAACTTTGTATGAAATGTGAATACTGTTCCCCATAATAATTTCTCAACGAATTTCCCTTTCGTAATAATGTATTTTCTTAAGTAATGAATTATTATGTGACTCCTATATTGAGTTTTATATAAAATACTTTAAGTTTTATTTCTTATATTCGAAACTAATTGGACCTTGAGGATTATCCGGGCGAGACTTTTGAATGAATTGACAGCAGGCAACCTTGGCGACATAGTTGAGAATTCATGCAAATACGCTGGTGATAACGAGGAAAATTCAGTAAACCTGTTTTTGTTTAGGCTGGATACCTGTTGCTATGTGAGTGAATTCAAATGGTGCACCTGTTGTTGAGTGTATTGTCTCCTTCACATGATTAATTTCATTTAAATTATCAGTTTCGTATTTGAAATTAATGGATTCGGGAAACAAGCAATGCGAAAAAAATAAATAAAATAAAACGCATTGGATCAGAAAATGATGCACACCCTCTGGTTAACTTAAATGGAAATTAGCAATTTAGTTTTGGTGCCAAAATTGGTCTGTTATAGATTAGATTAGCTGTCGTTTTAGTTTGAAATTTAAAGTCACACACTGCCTGGGTACGCTGCTACAGTATTTTTGCAAACAAAACGCGTGCTATGGTTAAAAATCTGTTGTTCATATACACAAGCGATAGTAAATGAAGTTTATAACTCTATTGTTATGATCATTATTTCTAAAATTGATAAGAAAATTATATTTTCCTGAGAAATAATATTTTGCATTTAAAAACTGTGATACATAACGTTAAGTAATACTAGTTTTATAAAATTAGAATTAATAAACAGGAAAATATTGATTGAAGTTATCCAATTATAGTTATCGAATCTCACGCGAAGTGGCGCTATTTTAAAAAGTTGGGTGATTTTTCTTGTATTATCTTTAATTAATATTTTTCATAATGCATTTTTTGTATTTAAATATAAATATTGCTAACTTATTGTATGAAATTACTTATTTTTAATACATAAAATAAAAATATTTAAGTAAATGAAATAAATAAGAATAAGGAATGAATTATTTAAATCCTTCAAGATAATTTACAAAAGAAGAACTAAAAAGAACTGCTGATGCCAGGTTACTAGGACTTTCTTTTTTCAGCATTAAATGGGACGAGCGTAATAGTACTGTAATGTAGTGAGACACCATCGTAGGTGTGCCATCGAAATCCGGAAAGTGGGTGGATTTTCATAATTTAGAAACGGGAATAAGGAGAAGACATCAGACTTAGCCTACCATTCCTAATGGTATCATTTCTCATAGAGGACATAACGACCACGATATATTTTATGTACCGCAACCGCCATTTCTGAACACGACGGATCTTCGATTGGGTTGGGACTCGAACTCACTACCTTCCGATAACTAGACCTATAAAATTAACATTTAATTATGTACTATTAAATTTATTTTGAATTTAAAAATATTCAAATTTGGCAAATACTGTGTTTAAATATATTAATGCTTTGGAAGACATTTTCGTTTCTTTTAAGGAAGGAAATTCCTAAACAAAATTCTTATGAAGATTACATACGACAACGTTGATTTAAAAAAAGAAAAAAAAAAAAACTCGTGAAATTTAAGTTGAATTGTGAATAATTATAGAATTTATTCCAAGTTTTACAAGTTTTAAATCAAGCTCATTTTGTTAGGGCAGGAAGAAATTTTAAATAAATTCATCACAGAGAAAAAAATAAAAAAATATTTATAAGCGATTTTTGTTTTTCATATGCTTTAAAAAATTATTTGATTTTTTAAAATTTTACTCTATAAATCAACTTTTTTACATTATTCCTTATTGATTAAAATTATGAAAAAAATAGATTACATAACAATTTTTTCGTCAGTAATTCCTGTTGTAGTAACTTTTATAAATGATGCTTCAATGTTTTATAAAAATGCACAGAATGAGATTTTTAAAAAAAATTCTTGATGAATTATATTTTAGATAGTACACATAATCTCTCAGATTAAAATCTGTCTTAAAAATCAATGTTCTGATATGATAGAAGTTTAAATTTAAAATGTGAAGAATGGTTTTGTAAATCTTTAAATAATTTATTCCAATGAAATAGCAAAATTTACATGATGCTATATTTTGAATTCATATCGTAATTCGGAAATGTTTCAACACTCATATGATTTCTGTTCTGCAAAAAGGAATTTTATTTGAGCTAGATAAGTTATTAATTAAAATGTGTGTCTTTTTACAAAAAAAGAATAGTTTAATACATGGTTTGTTTTTTTCTTTCTACAACTCATAAAATTTCTTTTAAATATATTACTCATTTTATGTGGAAATTTTTTGTTTTATGAGTGATTTATTCAACAGAGGATTATTTGGATGAAATTTGAAAAAATAATTTTGCAATAGTTACATAATTTAGTCCGTATGGACCCATTCTGCTTTTCTTGATTGATTTCATTATATGAAAAATTGAAGGTGAACGTTTCCTTATGAATCCAAATTTATTCCTCATCCAAATCAATTTTTGAAGCCAAAATTTTTGGCCAATAAATCACGTTGAATTTATTAGAATTAATCATTAAAGATGGAAAGGGATACAATTTTAGAATTAACTCTTAACCATTTTGGAAATTAAAATCTCCAATAAAAGTTTAGATTTAATGCTCACGCAATCACAGGAATAAGAAACCAATCAAATGAATTGAACTTGTCTATCAATCAAATTTACAAGATATTTAGCATCCTTATTAGGAAATTAATGCATTTATTAAGACTACAAGATATAACTACTGATACAGATATAAAAAAACCAATCATAATCACTGAATATGTGTGCTAATCAAAATTCTTTTGAGTTATTACAACAATTCGCGATCTTTAGTTTTATATTGAAATAACTATTACGATTTATGTTTTCAAATGTTTGCGGAAAAATGAAAATTTAAGAAACTTTTTGATAAAATATATGTTATGTTTATAATCTTAAATCACTTCTGAGTAGGATAAGGATTTTCCTCTATATAATACTAGTCTATATTTTGTGTTATATATTGTCATTAGTAGGATACATTTTGTGTTCTATATCATACTAGTACATATTTGCAGTTATCTTCATATGTGTCGAATGATTATTTTTGTTAAAACTTAAATCTATTCAAAATAAAATTTGTATCACAAAAGCAATTACTGAAATTTCTTGGTTCAATTAAACGTTTGTAACAATATCAAACACCTAATTAGCTCTTTTGCAAAACACACAATTAGAAGTTTTATTTTAATTTAAGTAATTAATTTGTTTTATGAAAAAATAATCATTTATTCAGAATTTAATTGTTGCAGAAAACTGAACGAATTGTTAATTCAATTATTAAGCAACAATTTTTAATTCTATTTTATGTTTAAAAAACACAATAAAATGCAAAACATAATTTTATTATACTTTTAATGATTTAATTACTTTTTGTTTTTCTACAGTAGATTTCAACATAGCATTTAATTTGCCGGATTGATTAATGAAACTAAATCCTGAAATATTTATTTAATACATTAATTTTGAAATGAAATAATTTTTTTCTGGTAATATGTTCTTATGTTCTAATCAAACCTTCAAAACTACTTAAATTGTTTCACAGCTTATTTTTGTAAAAAGATAATTTTTCAAACTATAGAATAATCTTATCAGAAATTTCAAATTCTAAAAACAAAAATATATTTCAGGTTAAACAGGAAACCCCATAACCCAGTGAATTTGAAGATTCACTCAAGCTTTTCATTTTAATAATTTTAAGCTCAATCAACTGCGACAAACAGGAAATCCTTTTTGAATATTTTAAAAGTACCCTAAGCTGTGTAAAGTAAACGTAGTAATAACACATCTTGTCCTTGCTTAAATCGTTTGCTTTTAAAGGTTTTTTTAAAAGTACTTAGGATCAGGCACGGAATGCTATATTTATCGATTACGATTATAGTTCAACCCCTTAAAGCAATGCAATTATATTTTGATCATGAATCATTTTTATTTACTTAAAAAAATTTAAAATATCTGAAAATTTTTCTTTTAAATATTTTAAATATTTAAATACGATTTTTTTTATTTTTCTTGATTATTTAAAAGGATAAAATTATTATTTAAAAAAAGATGAAGATAAGATAGCATGTTTAAAAAAGTAAACAAAAAATTAATAAATCTAGTAAAGTGTTTGCATGGGAAAATCATTCTATTATATGTTATGTGTATTTAATTTTTTGATTGTTAGTAGATTCTAATGCAAAAATATTTGATTTCCTTACTAGTTTAAGTTATACATAGTTAAATTTATTACTTTTTGACTTACAAGTTATAAATTTAAGCAAAATTATGCCTATAAATAATAATTTAACAGTTCAAAGAACTTATGGATTCTTAGCATTTCTTTTCTGTCCATAAATAAAATTGCATTTAAAATAATGGTCTAAATTTTGTGTGTTGCGAGGAATTTTGATAGATTTTTTTAAAATTGATGAAAAAGTACAGAAACAGTTTGAAATAAAGAAATTGAACTTACCGAAATTAACATATCAGAAGTTGATTGATTTTGATTCTTTAAGATTTATATAAATTGTAAAATAACAATGCAGATAATATTTATTCATATATCATTATATTTACATATAATTTTAGTTATTTTACCAACTATTTTTCACTGTATAATTTAAATATGTTCCTTACATATTTTTATGAAACATAATGTATAAAATAGGAACGATCATCAATTATAGAAACAAAATATAGAAAACCAATTTTGGAAAAACGATCAATTATAATTGTACAAAAATTAGTTATTCAACTAAAGGAAAACAAAATGAATATTCATCAGTTATAGAAATACTAAGACAATATCAGTAACTCATGTGAATGCTATAAACAAAATTGATATGCTAACTAAAATAATTATAGTCAAAGAAATTATATTCTAATGAATAAACATAAGTAATGTAATTTATTTATGGAAATTAAATACAATTTATATATTTCACTTTATTTGCTCAATTAACTTGTATAACTTTATGGAAAAGTTTTGATTGTCTTTAAGACTTTAGCACTTTTTTTACTTCCAATACTTAAAAAAACATTGTAAAGATTGAAAACAATAAATTCTTTTCTAGGTTAATTTATATATGAAAAAAATCAAATTAAATTAAATAATTTGATTAGTTTTTAAATAAAGGAACTTTTTTTAAGTGAATAGAATAACTTCTTTTCAACAAACAAGCTTTCTTTTGATTGCAAATAATTTTAACAGGGCGGTTAATATTACATTGTATTATAATGCATAATATGTCGTCGTCAATTTGAAGGGAAAAACAAAACAAAAAGTACACTTTTCGCAAAATTGAAGCCAAGTTGTGACCCTTTTAAATAATGTTTGAGCCACACCCAAGAATACACAGGAGAATAAGTGAATTAAAAGATAAGACTTTTCATCGAAGCTGCCGTGAGTTATAACATTTTGTCAGAATGCCAACGTTCCTTGAAAAAAACGTTTTGTAGCATTTCTTTAGCCTGATTTTTCTTCCACCTCGGGTCACGAAATTTACATGCTTCAGCAACAGTCGAGGTTTAATTTCCACACTTTATGGAATTGTAAGTTAGAGTTTATGTAGTTTGAATATAGATATCGTAGACCTAACAAGTTTATTTCCAAATTGCTGCCTCATGATCAGGTATTATGAGAATATAAAGCTTGTTATTTTATATTAAGTTACCGAACAGTACATTTCGGTTGAATACATTTCCATAGGTAGCAGTCATTAGTAATAGCCCATAGGTAGCAATTTTAATCTTTAGTTTAGCAGTTTTCAATTTCTGTTTCTCATCTTGAGCATGAATATCTGCTATCGTTTGGAACCTGGTCAAAACTGGAACTAATTAGTTCACGCCAGAAGAAAAAAGAGCATAGACACCAAACAAGCTAAAACAATTATAATATGATATTTCAATCTTTAATTAAAGTTTATTAATATATTAAGAGAAGAAACATCAGTTAATTACTGAGTCTTTTTTGGATTATACATAGGTCTAATTTTGCATTTTTTAAGAATATTTTTAGGTATCAATCATCTATACAAAATTGCTTCCCTCTCTAATTTAAACATTGCTACAAAATCACTCACTTTCACTTTCTTTTTGTTAAAGAATACTTTTTAAAGATATAATACGAGACAAATAACTCTGTACACAACAGAATTTAATTTTGTAGTTATTAATATAATATCAGTCACCAATAATGCGAATTGAAAAGTTCTTAAAAATCTTTATATATATTTTGTATAATTATCTTCTCAGGAATTCAAGATTATAAGCAGATTTAATAATTCGCATTTAGTATTTTATCGTTACATTTCTATCTTTACGCTACCTTTATGTATGCTATCTTTATTATAAAGTTGCATAACTGGTAAACGTAACGATAAAATACTATTGAGTTGTTCGGAAAGTAATTTCGTTTTTCATGAAAATGAAAAACGTGTAGCGAATAAATATCGTATTGCATTACATATTGTCCATTCTAGTCCAATAGCTTTTACCATCTTTCTGGTAGTAGCACGATTCCACACTCCTAAAGTGGTCGGTTTTTACTAGCAAAAAGATGATACAGGTGGGGAAAACGATGTAACTTTCCGAACAACCCACAATAAATGAAGAAACAAAATATAGTTTTAAACATTGTTGAAAAAATATCTTGGAGAAAGTGCATTTAGCATTCCATATCTCTTAATGAGATAGGGAATGCTAAATACACTTTTTCTAAATAATTCGATTTTAGAATATTTAGGTGATATAAGCACGATGCTCTAACCAAAAGCTCTATTGGGCTATTTTGAACCTTTAGACGATGGATCAAATAATAAATATGCTCTATGTTTTATTCACAGCAAGCTTAGTTGGAAATTAATTAACACTAAGATACATAACACACATAAATATTTAATCCCATACACATTACTCTTTCGATTCGTATCAATGAAGTATTTTTAAAATTCATCACTAAACAAACAAATATATAAATTTTTTTACGATAACTCTTTTAATTAATTTAGTAAATAATTCATAACAATAAATTATTTATCTGGTCATGGTTTCAGAAATTTAATATGATGTGATTACATAAGATTTCAGAGAAAATTTAATAATTTAAATAAATTTCTTACAACACTTAAACACAGATATGCATTTTTAAACAAAATTTTAAAAAGAATATACTTTTTTACTAATTTTAACTGAATTGTTTGTTAACTTCAATAAACCTATTATGAATAAACTTGTTAACTGCAATAAATAGGAGATCAAAAGACTAATTTTCAGTAAAGATTTTCATCAAAGCTAATTGAAAAATATTTAGTTTATTACTAATTTTTCTATTTTTTACATATAATATACTTATCTATATATTTATAAGGAATTTTTACATTCACAAATAATTTTCACTTCATTTTTTTAAAACTAAATAAATTAAGTAAAAAAACTTAATTTATCAAAGTATTTCATATATTATTTTAAATTTTCTCTAAAAATGTAAGCAAAGAGACTACAAAATTAAGTTTTTAATATGTTGAAAGTGAATTTTGATGATTTTCAATTCATAAAGGAGATAGGAATCGTATATACAATTTAGGTATTAATAAAAAAAATTCATGATCATGAAAAATTTTTTTCATTGTTTTAAATTGTTTTCATATTTGGCAATTCTTGAGTTAAAATGCCTGAAAGTCTTAGATTAGTTTCAGTCTCTTTGTCAGTCAAACAGTTAGCCAATTGTCCGAATCAAGGTCATGTGGTGTTTTTCCTTGACCATGATTATGCTTTCGTACGTCAAGCAGTGGAACTTGTTTCCAAGGTGTTACCATTCTGGACAGCTTTTTCCTCTTATTTCCCTGTGTTTACGAGTACATGTCACTCTTTCGTGTTAAGATTAAGAATGAAGAGACTGCTGAGATAAAAACGGTAAATAAAAGTTTTTGGAGAACCTGATTCTTTTTGCAAGATTTTCACAATGAAAGTTATGCTATGAATTCGTGTTTTGAGCTGTTTTTTCTATATTTTGTCTCAGTTTTGATGCCTCAAAATTTTGTATTATAAACTATTTTTTTATGTCCTGGAACATATATTTAAAATATTTGTTTATTAATATTTTGAGTTACATACTTAAACTTTAATAAATAACAATTATTATACTTGACAAAGCTATATAGTTTGCATTTAAAACATTTTTCTATTATTTAAATTACACATAAAATAAATTGCATAACAATAAATT
Organism: Latrodectus hesperus; assembly: GCA_037975125.1. NCBI lineage: Eukaryota > Metazoa > Arthropoda > Arachnida > Araneae > Theridiidae > Latrodectus > Latrodectus hesperus. The sequence goes on from CM075856.1 coordinate 23,517,765, forward strand.
ATTTACTTGGATATGATGGCAACAGTTCAAAGCCATGCGATAACATAAGATTTCAGAGAAAATTTTAAAACTTAAAAAAATATTTTATATTGCTTAAACGTGGATAATTAATACTATTAGAAAATATATTCCTTTAATATTAAAATTTTAAAGGAATATATTTTCTAATAATTTTAATTGAATAAATTGTTAATGAACTTATAGTGAATTGATAACAAATACGAAATTTAAATTTAAGAAATGTTTCTCGCATTATAATGTAACAAGGAACTTGACTAAATCAATATTACATAAAATCATAAAATTTATAATAATAAACTTACAACAGTATACATGATAAAATATGTAGTATCATCAATGAATTAAACTATCATTTATTAGCCAACAAATTAAAAATTTTCAAGCAAAACATTGATTTTCAAAACTATATGAGCCTTTTGTTAGTAAAAATCATCCTTTTCGTATATATATATATATATATATATATATATATATATATATATATATATATATATATATATATATATATATATATATATATATATATATATATATATATATATATATATATATATATATATATATATATATATATAAAATATATATATGCTTCTCCTCCATAACTTGAACACATTTGAAACTGTAAGTTTTATACTAAGCAGACATTAAATTTTGTCCTTATCCATAATTATTAAGTTAAAAATACAATTTTCAGTACGTAACATAATGATCCTTTATTGTTTAATAGAATACCATCGTTATACTACAGAGCACTTTTCCTTCAACGATTTTTATATCGATATTTTTTGTATCGATTAATTCCTTACATTCCTATTATCAGTAAAGTAGAACCAAAGAAACAATCAACAACATATCATATATAAAACTGTAAGGAAAACGAAAATATTATACTCAATAATTCTCACTTAAAATAATAAAATATGATTATCTGACATCTTTTTTCTTAAGAATGCTAGTTTAGGCACATTAATGAAATAATAGTGAAGAAAATATAAACAGTAGAACACATACAGCATATCAACAAAAACCCAATTAGGTTTAATATAAACTTAATAAAAAATGAATGATGAGCAGTTCGGTATCAAATTGTGTAAAATTTATATGTAAAACTTATTATTTTAGTATTGATTATATTTTTTTACTTATGACAATTAGACTACCCAAGTTCGCTCAGTTTAGCCAAGCTCGCTGACGGCTATGCGAAATTTAAGTCAGTAATTAAGTATGCGAAGTTAAATATGTGAATTAAATTAAAATTAAGTATGCAGAAATTAATCCAGTCTTCCATTAACCAGAGCACCACGAAGGTGAAAATACGACTTTGCTTAAAGACTCCTCCGATAGATGACACCACCAGAGGATCCAGTCCCTCAATTTCGACATTGATTTGGAGAGGGAGGAAATTTTCTCCAGATCATTGCACCCATGGTAAATGTTCAATGACCGACCATAGGATTTTCGATTCCATAGATTTAACTAGTTCATATAACGCAGTACTCTGTGCATCTTTAGCGGCATTGGGAATCGAACCCCACCCTCCTGGAAGGAATGCCAATGCCCTAACCACTATGCTACCACTGCCATAATTATTAGGTAATAACTACAAAATAAACTGCAAGTAACTTAAAAAAGAATTATATCTACTGTCTAGAAACTAATAGGATTGGATTTAAATACAGTTGCAGAAGTGTACATAAAATAGAACAGTGCTTTGTCCTTTTCCATGCTTATCGGTAATTGTGAGTTATAGAGTTAATAGATTACCTCTTAAGCAATGAGTATGTTCATCCCTCTACTTAAAGAAAATTATTTCTAGAAAATAAATAAACAATGTTCACTCAAAAAATCTTGACAGCATCTTTCATATGTTATGTAAATACATGTTATTTACGTGGTACCAAATAATAAAGAACATTCTCAAAAATAACTGAATATTTTTATTTTAAAAGCAAAATGCTAAAGTAAATCTTTCCCTTTCTAATGAAAAGATTAAAATTTCTGATTTGAAGGGTAAAAAATCGAATTTGATGGAAATATAAAAAAAATTAAGCAAAGATGGATCTTATTATCAATTTTAATAGTTTTTACTCTACATAGTTCTTTTAACCTAAGTACAAACATTCATAAATTATTTTTAAATATAAATTGAATCAATAAAAATTAGAAGTACGTTAACTTGGAAATGACGGATTTCTTTTTTCAATTTCATTATATAATAGAATTTATTTTAAAACCCTAATATCAATTTTAGTTTTATTTCGATTTTTATCGATTTCATAACATTTGTAGATTAAAACAAATACAATCACAAATTTTTTTAAGCTTTTAAATATAGATTATGTTTAAGTAAACGATAATATACACATACTCATATATATATATATATATATATATATATATATATATATATATATATATATATATATATATATAGATAGATAGATAGATAGATAGATATAATATATACATACACTTAAATTCCATATTTTTTGTTATAAATGCCCTTCCTTTTTGGATTTATCAGTCACTTAAAATATCTAATTAAGTTTAATTTACATCTTAAAGAATGTATGATTACAGACATTTTGAACATCAGTTTTTCCATAAAAAAGAACAAATATAGAACTTTTCACCATATATATGTAATAATAAAATAATATTCTTCATATAATAATTAAAAAATAGGTTTGAAATTATTTTGCTTGCTTTAAAAATATCAAATAGCTTTGATTAATAATTTCTTGATACTTTTTGAGGCGCAATTTTTTAATTGTAATAAAATCCAAAATCTAGATTAAAAATGTGCTTTATTAATTGTTAGAATATCAACTATTTGTCGATATTGTTTGTGTATCTCATTGCAAGATTGATAAGTGTAATAAAAAATCTTGATAAGAATTGAGGAAAAAAATTAAAGTAAAAAGAGAAAAACCAAACTCACGCGCGAAAACGCTTTATTCTTCCAAGCAAAACAAACATTTACAGTCGATGCGAATAATGAGGGGAAAAATGAAAAAGTAAAAGAAAAAAGTGCACTGCTCGACAGATGGCGCAACTCATGTAATTTTCATTCACCTGTGAATTTTCTCCTGAAAGGATGTATGAATCCGTCGCTTAGCACAGAAGAAAGTCGAATTATCAACATACAGTGAAAATACCGAACATGCATACCATTTGTCGGTAAAAATCAGAGTGACTCTGCTAGCGAAATCGCATTACTAAATTTTGCTTCATCATCCTGGTAAGTAATAATACCATTCTTAATACTTTTACATTTATAATTTGAAGTCACTTGTTGAACTAAAGTAATTTAACTATAATTTCGTTGATCTTTAGTTTGATTTTAATTACAAAGGATCCCTAATGAATAATTAATTTCACACATTTTTTCAGTATTTCATAATATTTTTTAGTATAATTTCATAAAATTTTTCAGTATTTTTTCAGTACAATGCATATAAATGCAGATATTTGCTATCTTTTTGTATTTTATTTAAACTTATCGAAACCGAATCTTAAAGTATTTTTTTATTTTGTGTATGTGGGTGCATGTTTTCAAAAACAATAATTTGAAAATCAATGCTGCAAAATATTTAGCAATAATTTTAATCGAAAGTTAAAGTTTTCAATTAGTTCAAACAAAAGTATTGCTTTTTTAATAAATTAAGCAAAAATTTTGAAAGTTGCTTTATTTTATGCTTTATTTTCCAAGTAATATACTTTAATTAAGGATGCTAAGTATTAATTATTAAGTTTATCTCCTATTTTTTAATTCTTATATTTCAATTTTGAAATTTCAAATATATATATATATATATATATACATATATATATATATATATATATATATATATATATCTATTAAAACGAGAAACAAATATAATTAACAAAATTAATAAATTATAAATTTAAAATTATAAATTTAACTTTGAATTTTCGAAGTTAACTTCGAGAGATTTGAAATTTAAATTCATGTTATTCATATCTTAAAACGATGATATAATGATGTTCTTTAACTATTCTCGTTTTTTTGACCTCATTTCTTTGTGGCGAAGAAAGCTTTATTATAAAGCATGGTTCAAAATGCTAAAATTAATCCAGTTTATAAATTTCAAAATTTATATATGATTTTAAATTAGAAGAATAATTTAATGATTTACAAGCAATGCACTTTGCAAAGAATGTAATTAATCTTAGAAAGAATTAATTTCTTATGAGAAAATTTAAATAAATTTACCATTAAATTATGTTTACTTTATTTTTACATTTTTCTATTTAATTTTTATGTTTATTAAATGAAATAGAGATAAGTAAACTGAGAGTTTTGTTATATATTTTTTATTTAGTTGCTTAGAATTTTATTCTAGATGTATAGCTATTCTAGGTAAAATATATTTAATAGAATTAGTCCTATTCTAGAAACTTTAGAGATTAAAAAAAATTTAAACATAGTGAACAAATTACCCCACTTCCAATACTTTGAGAAATAATTAAAAATTTATATAAATAAATGAGAGAGAAAATAAATAAAATATGTTTTAAATTCGTTCACATAAATATTTTTCACTTTTTTATTTTAAAAACTATTATTTTATGTCGCAAAAAATTAAAAGTAATTTTTTTCAATTATTAAGAAATTAGAAAGGTGAAAGAGTATTTTTCTAAAACTACATTGTTAAACCACTTTTTGGCATTTTTTGAAAGTATTGTTTTAATTTATTTGCAAAATTTGAACTTATATTTAAAAATTGTTAACGAACGTATAACATTATATTTTACCCCAGAAAAATTCACTGAAAAACATTTCCTTCATGTGATTATTATTTATTTCCTTGGTTAAAATTTAATGTCTACAATTTTTTTATTATTTTTAAATAAATTTTTTAATAAAAATCATACATAACAACTCATATAAAGATAAAACTAAAAGCCTTTATCAGTTTCAATAATAATAAAATTAATAACTATCAATAAAAAGCTTAAATTGTACTTATATTATTTTAAAATATTGTATTATAATCAAAATTTATGCATCATAATATTTATGCTTTCATAATACATTTACATTAAATTTTAACTAATACTCTTATTTTAAAACACATTTAAAGAATGCATTTAATTTTACATTTGGAAATATATTTGAGCAATATTTCATAATTGATTTTTCTCGTATTATTTTGAACAGTACATAATAAGTTTAATATTTTTTATTTATTTTTATATAACTTGTAATATTAAATTTAGTTAATCTTGTAAGGAATTCTGTTAATTGTCATCTTAAAAAATTAATTATATAAAAATTTATCCCATACCAATCAGTAATTGTTATAATGCAAATTGTTTTCTGTGAAAAATTTGTATTTTTTTAAATTTTGAATATACTGAAATGAAAAAAACCAAATATGATAAAAAATATTTTTTAAATTTACCTATAGGTATGTTTTTATTAAAATGCAAATTTAAATACTTTAAATACTTAATTTTTTTTATTTTTATCTGTATGTGCAAGTGGGAAATGTGTTCTATTTATATATACAATATGTATCGATTTAAAATCAATACCTTGTTGTTTGTTGTAAGCTTATCCTCTTTAAAGATCTGACATTTGTCAGATCAACTCCATTAAATTGTTGACAGTTAGAAAGTCAATGACTAGCAGGGGATTTGAGGATAAATCCTCCCGGGAAAGTCCGACGCAATCCAGAATAGGTTTCTGTGAGGTTGGATGGTCACAGCATTTTTTACAAGTGGGATAAATTTTTGTACCCCTTCCAAACCATAAACATTTTACATGCTTACTTAAGAATCTGGCCAAGGCAGTTTGAGATTTTCGGTCACATTTTGTTTCCAGAAGAATTCCAGATGTTCCAGAGTACTATTGGTGTGTGGGTGGAATTTGCCAGATTGAATGAAGTCTAGATTTTTCATTATAGTAAAGTTCCTGATATGTAAGTGATGAACCAGTGGACGTATCTTCCTCATTGCCCTCTTTGGCCATTCGATCTACGGTCTCATTGCCACTAATATTTACATAGCATGGAATCCATTGGAGATGTACAACATGGTCTTGGGAGATCATTTTCAATTTCAGCAGAATAGATAAACTTGTTTCATCCTTTATAGAGGACCAGTCACTGAGATGTTGCAGTGCACTGCGGCTGTCTGACAAAATCCAAAGTTCTCCAAAATCACAGTTGCTGGAAATGATAGCACCAAGACCCACCTTAAAAAAATTAATATACGTACATAACCGAATCGTTTAATTAATATATCTCCAGTAGAAGATCCGTCATGTTCGCCAATGCGGGTTGGGACACGTTAAATATGTCGTAGTCGCATTGTCTTCCAATTGAAATGATATCCCTGGGAGTGGCAGGCAAAGTAAGGACCAAGCAGAAGCCTAGGATCTTCTGCTTGGTCCTTACTTCTAAATTACGAGGATCCAATTTCGGTGCCGCTATAGCACATTTACTGGGTTTACCACTGTATAAGACGTCAGCACTTCCACCCTTTGTAGTCATGAAAGGTTTAAATTCTAGAAGCCATTGATTATAAAACAGCAAAATGTTTTGCTGCCCTATCTCTCATAAGGAAATGTGATACAGTATTTTAATACCCTTTTTCTGAAAAGTTAAATTACTTTTTAATTTTTTTATTTTCTCATGTGGACTAAAGATTTTTTTAAAAAAAACGAAATCTATAGTATTTATTAAATTTAATTTTGATACAGCAACTTGAATTATTTTTAAAACTTTCACCATAATTATGCTGTATCTCATTCTGTATTTCTTAAGAAATATCCAACAATAAAAAGCAATGAACGAGGAGTTTTATTTTTGGTATTTTTTTAAGAAGAGACGACATCCTTCTTTATTTGTCTTCTTTTAAATTGTCCCTCAAATTTAACTTCCTTATTTGAAAAGTTTCAAAGCTATTTCTGCTACTAACATAGGGATGTATGTCATTAGGTGAAGAGACTTCTGCTGCAGGCGAATGCAGTAAAATGCTACGCTTCACTTATCAAGACGTTTTTGGCAACGAGTGTTTCCCGGATGATGTAAGACGGATTAAAATGACAACTAATAATCAACCATAAAAGGAATTGATTGACTGCATGGTCAAATTTTCTCAAGCAAATGTTATTACTTATAATTTACATGATCTGGAACAATAGCTTTAGTTTTGTTTTGCCCTGGAATTTGTCAAATATACGATGCTTTCAGCTTGGTTACAATTACCTAACATATAATCAAATTATTAAGGGTTTCTGTCATCCGGAATCATTTCAGTTTTTGAAATAATATTATTTTTAGTTGTTATTAGTTTATATATCATATAGATCTTAAAGATTTTGGTCAGAGTCGTTTCAATTTAGCGGGAAGGAAACCGTTTTTATGCTGAGAACTATCTGACATTGTCTTGGTCCAACTACATATCTTCAGAGGATAATTTTCCTTTTGGTCAATCATGACTTAATATCACTTCAGTTTAAGTTTAGAAAAGTGATTACTATCATGGAATTACATTATCATGCTGCTAGTGGCAACAAGAATTAAGTTTCCATCTAGCGGAATTAAGAACAACAAACAGTGTCATGAAGTAAGGTAATGAAAATTATGACCTTCAATTTGTATTGTATTCTGTCTTTAACTTTTTTTCTAGTCTGTTACTGAGGATATCGAAATAGAAAGATTTCAAAGTTGGCTATCGTAGTTTCAATTGACAAGAACTGTTACTTGCTAATTAATTTGTCAGTTTTTTACTAAACCGATTCAAAATTTGATTCATTCCTCTTTGTACATATTTATAATAATCCAAATAAATATATTGTTAACGATACAATTATATAATTTCGTAATAATTCAAGTACACAATAATAGAATTGAAAAATATTTCTCAAAATTATGTGATTTTTAGAAATGACAATATTTTGGAAACATTAATCTATACAGTTTCATTTTAATTTTATCAATCCGATTACATTAAAACTTATTCTACATATTACCTATTATAATATATATTATCATCTATTATAATAAAAACATCATTTTAAGTTCTAGACATTATTTCATCGCAAAAAGTCTTATTTTGTGAAATCTAATTAATTATTAATTTCTCGTACTCTAATAAAAAGACCTATATAATCAAGAAATCAAAAGAAATAATAATCTCACTATAGATTTAACCTTGTACTTAGAATTATTCACTACGATATCTCAATGTACCAGCATAAAATGCGCTTTTCTGCGAAATAGCAAAGTGAAAATAATTGCAGATTTATGATATCATGGTATTATGTAACCTTGAACTTTGTTCAAAGATTTCTTACTATTGAAGGATGTATTTAAATATACAAATTGTATTTAACACACATAATTTATCAATGTTTTTAACATTTTTGCATGGAATAATATTAAAATATTGTGTTTTCATGTTTTATTCTCACAATATTATGATTTTAAATATTATTATGCAAGTTAAATGGGCGAAAATGGTTTTTTATATTGATGAGTTATTATTTAAAAAAGTGATAGGCCTATATCAATCAAATTTAAGAATTTTGTAGAATACTAAAATATTTTATATAGTCAAACATAGCAAAATATATTTAATATTCTAACATAATTGAATCGTCCAATTTGAGTTTCGATGCAAAATAATTGAAAATAATTGATAAATGCATTATATTTTTTATTGAATATTGCGTTGGATGCTATTTCTTTTTATCAAAGTTTGAATTTTTAGAAATTAGGGCGGTCATTTAAAACGCGATTATATTTACAATATATTTAAATCAATATATCATGCAGATAATTTCAAATCAGATATTTGAATGTATCATTGGAAAACATTCATTATTATGGTAATCGATATCAGTAAAGATATTATTTCCCCACACGAAAACCCAGACATTTGATAATGACATCATCAAGTATTTGGCTCTTCAGTATCTTTGATCTTTACTGTCTAAAAAATGAGCCCACACAGCACTAGCTTGAATGAAAGTCGCCAAATGCTTGTATTGCAAATGGAAACGCAGCTTCAGCCTATATGGATATGTTAGCAGACGGATGACTGGTAATGAGTGTCATAGGTGCCAAATTGGTTTTCGGCGGAAGTCAGCGTTCTTCTCAATCTCTTCCACGAAGAAAAATCCATGAATTTCAGGCAGAATAGAAAAATACTTACTGTTTTATCCTAAAAGTATAACTTCCCTTGGTCGAAACTTTTACTGAATAGAAGGAAACACACTTCAAAAGCTTTTGGAAAAATTCTTCTTCCACTCCTAGCCAGCAATAGCTCGTTCCCAATGATGTTAAAATATGTTGAAACTGGTGCTGACTTAGAAAGCTCTCGGAATTTAAAGCCTGCCTATAAAAATGTATCATCTGTATACGAGTATGGATATTATCTGTATATTTTGTATTTTTTAGACATTGCAATGCAGAAAGAGAATACGAAAGATAAAATTGCTTTGAAGAAAATTGGTAAGCAAGTAGTCAATTACTTCAATGCAGTGTTGATAGCTTCAGTTTCAACATCATAATGTTAGTATATGTTTCTAACTGCGTGTAAAAGCCAGTGACTGACCCAGGCATGTCGCTATCTCGTATACCGACAATGCTTCGTGACAACACTCGACTTTGATTAGTTAAATGCTTTATTTTTAAATGCGGGTGTGGAAATTGAAAGATGAGATTTTTGAGACATATTAGTAAAACATTCTTTTTATATTTAATGTATGGTTCATATTTTTTGTGTTTCATATTTTTATGTGAATTTTTAAAAATTCAAGCAGTACATTCGATTTCTGAGGAGGGATGATTAAATTTATTTGGCAGCGAATGTGTTTAAATAACTGTTTATTCTGTTAGCTTGGGAGTAACCATGTGTCTATTGGGATATCCATAATGTTTTGCATTATGTTATATAAATGTATATCTATTCAAGAACTAAAAGTTTTGCATTTTTTTCAATTATTTTTTAAAAAGTACATTAAAATCATTAATACATATGTTATAACAGAAAATACATTGTTTCATTATGGATTTAGCTAAAAGAAGCAACCAACTCATTAAACTTTTAGCAACTAACTCATTCTTTCCTAGATATTTACTTCCAATCCACAAGTGAACTTATTTCCAGAGGAGATTATTTTTCAGCAACTAATGAGGTTTTTAAATTTCCAACTGTGCAGCATTTTTTTGATTTGGAAGTGGCAATGACTTAAATCATCTTTTATTCTGACAACGTTATGGGAAAAGTATGATGCGTTTCCTTACAACTTTTTTCCTTCAAACAAGTTAAAAACTTCCTGTCCACGTCCATGCACCGTGTGAGTATGATAATACTCAATTAATTTCAAGATAATTTCCGCCCGAAAATTGGGAAGGCAGGTAACAACTCCGATCAGCTTCTTGAAAGACGACCAAGGAAAAAAAATTAAACAAGAGCACAGCAAAAAATTTCACGCAAGTTTTTATCACACGAGTAAAAAAAAATATTAAATCATTTCTCGTGAGTTTCAGTGTGAATATGTCTCAGGCCGAGGTTATTGAAGGGTGAAGAAAAATAATGATTCATTCGTGATAAGACTTATCCGAAAGAGTTTGTTTCGGTTTTCCTTATCATGAATCCAACGTTAGTATTTGTTTGATATTAACATCCTTATCAGAATTTGATCACTATTGTTGTAACCACCATCTTTAATTTCTCCATTTTTCCTGGTACTGTATTATAAATTACATAATTTTGTATTTTAAGTAAGATTTTTTTAATAATAAGAATTGCCTATATTTTTGAAAATAGAACATAGGATATTTTGAGAAGAAATAATAATAACTAGATAATTTATTTGATTTTGTGTTTAAGAATAATATTTTGGTTAGTAATGACAATATTCATGAGAAAAGGTAACAATTTCGGTTACTGGCTATTTTAACATTTAATGTGCATTATAATCTTTTGGGGGAAAAACTTTCTTTCGTACTTCATAATCTCAAATAATTTACATACTTTGTATTTACATAATTCAATAATTTTTCTTTAGAGTGATAATATAGATGTCGGATGTACATGTTATTTATGTTAATGTTGATGTTTTTCATGGCTTAAAGTTATGAATCTGATGGCTATAATCAAAATTTTTCAGTTACAGCTGTGATTTTTGTTTTGTCGTCTTGACTTAAATTCCATGGAAATAGAGGAGATGTTTACCAGTATTTATCTCCTTCCAATTGTAATTATATTCTTTCATTCGTCCTTTACTGATTTCAACTCAAAACGTCATCAATATCCTATTATATTAACCCATTACCTTACTAATGTACAAAGGGTAAATATTCATAAATAATAGACAGTAATAACTGTAAGTTGAAAAATTATTATTCTGGTAAATATAATTTATTGCCTGGAAAATATTTTTTATTCGAATAAATGAATGTTTTAATGATTTTATGTTTTTCCTATAAAATTTAATTCGATTTTTAAAATTAACTCATTTTCAATACGCAATGCAGGAGATTTATTTAAGGAATAAAACATTTTTTTATCATTAGTGTTTACATCAGTAATAAAACATTTGATTAAAATAAGGAAAAAAAATTATTCATAATGTAAGCGAGTGAAAATAAAAAATTATTTATGAATTTTTCATGTAAATATAATATAAATCATTAAAATAGAAAATTTACAAAATGCTCTATGCCTATTGTCAGCAAAATGAAAGAACAACACATGATTTTCAGGGATAACTTTATTACGATATTCTTCAAGTTTTAGATGAAAAAAGTTAGTTAATAAAGGTAATTTCTTAAATAAAATTGCTTAATGTTATTTCCTGTGGTTTTAATGTAAGTAAAAACTACTACAGAGCTACATTTTGTTGATCATGTATTAAAGAATCGTAGCTGAATATTGAAAATACTATTATTGTTATGTAAATAATATGAAAATCCAGACAAATGAAACATATATTTATTTCACCTACGTCTGCAAATGGAATGATGAAATTAAAAATTGTTTTCATGAATGTATAAAAAAATAATCTTTAGAAGACTTTTAAAGCGAAATATTGATGCTATCTATAAGAATCTATTTACCATTCTATATAGAAGTTATTTAAATGAAAATTTAAGTTAAAATATAAAAATTCCTATAAATCTAAAATGTATCTATTAATAAAAATAGTTTAATAAATATTGCTCCGCATTATAATTAATCATATGCTCCCGTTTTTGTATTTAAAAATCAATTATAAGAAACTAAGAAATCATATAAACTTGAAAAGATTATCTAAAAATAACTTAAATTAAATATTTATAAATTTTCCACGAATGAAATCCCTTTAGGTTACCAAATTCTATGTAATAGCACTTCTTTTACATAAAAAATATGCTTTTTGACTGTGGCTGATTATGCAATATGCATAACTCAATTTCCTACATTTAAGGATGTAATATATCACATGATTTTAATGTCATTGTGCCTTAGACGATATTTTTAGCAGACTAATTCTTCGTCGAAACTTTTCATATTAATTATCGATCGGTGATGAAAGAAATGATGAACCACAAAAATAAAATATTCTATTGGTCTGAGACATCCCATTATAAAAATATAGTTAATAAATAAATTATAAGAATTTGATCAATTAATTATTCACCGCGAAAAAGACATTTGATATACAGAAGTGCCAAACGTTAAATATACATTAAATTGGAATATTTAGTTTTAATGATAACGATTGCATCTAGTGTATAATAAGAAATGACGAATGAGGAGTAAAATAGAGAAACTTCCCACAAAATGTATAAATTTATTTTGATTTTTTGAAGTTTGATTTTCATATGAAATTATTAATTAAATTTATTATCAATGAATGTTTTTGTATTAGTAAGCAAGCGATGATTATTATAATAATTCCTCTTATTTTCGCAATTTTATTCGAATTAAATTATAACTTAATTTATTATAGTAACTATTTTCCTAAGGTATATAGGAATTAATATGATGAAAAGAATTAAAACGAAAAGAATTTTATAGAAATTTTTTAACGTTTTTTCAGAAGACTTAAATATGAATAACTACTTTTTTCGTCATAAAATTAAATATCATGCACTTTAAACAATTAAGAGGGAATTAGGTAGAAACTAAGATTATTTCACACATTTATGCTATAACATGTTATACGAAATAAGCTTCTGTCAATAAAGTAAATTAAAATATTGACATAAATTAGCTTTCTAGAATTTTAAATATTTCATTGGCTGTCATTTATGATATCGCAACAGGCCCTTTTGTATCTAAACACAAAAATTCTGAAGTTGTTTAAAATTTAAAGAAACATCAGTCATTTTTATCTAATTATATAGCCAATGAATATAACCAAATTTTCATTAAATCTTAACATACATAAATTTGCATTTCTTACGAGCAATTTAATTCTTTTTTTAAAAAATGTCTTTCGTTTTAAAAATGTCTCATTAACTTTAAATATTGTTAATAAGCTGAAATATTTTAGAATTTGAAATAAATATGTGATTATAAAGCAAGTTAAAAAAGTATATTCTAATTTGGAATCAGGCAAATATGTAACAATGAAAAGTGATTCATTATTGTTTTTTAAAATTACTAATATTAGAAACTAAGATTTTATTTTTGAAGTATTTGATTCTAAAGTTCAAAATCTTTTTAATTTTAAATGCATTTCCTTCAATTTTTTTGACTTAAATAGTTCAAAAGGTATTTTAAAATTGTTAATTATATAAAATTTAATCCATATCTACTTATCGTAGAACAATAATGTAATAAAAATACAATAATGGAGAATAACATAGTACTTCGAAGCTATTCTGTCCACCATGCTAATATAAAATCCAAATTTAACATCACAATGCAATTATTATTAGATAACCATCATTTTGATGCAGAAATTTCGAACTCTTCATTCATAAAAGATTCATTTAGAAGCCAAAACGATTGTGTTAAAATTTAAGTAAATAAGAGAATGTTATTTTTAATATTTCCTTATTTTTGTAACTTTTAATGCAAAAGCCATTTTTTATATATATTTTTAATTTTGTATAAATTTTAAGGAAATGAATAATATTTTCCTTAGTTAAAAACTATTTATTCCTTTTTCCGCTTTTCCTTGATAAGATAAATAGGAAGATTCTCCTATTTGTTAAGTAAAAGTCTGGAAAAATATTAGCAATTTTTTTTAACTGTTTTTACATTCAACACACTAGAGGTAAGCCATCTAAATCTCTTTACAAAGGAATGGAATATTCTATTATAATATTCTTAGTAAATTTTTGATTCGAATTTTCTCTCTATTAGTTATTTCTTATAACATAACCCAGTACTCAATGGGTCTAAACTTGGTTTTTTTCACGATGATATTACAAAATTCTGCTTATATATTACTCATATTACTAAAATTAAAACAACTTAGTTTTATCTTGAAGCATATGAAAAATATCATCAATAAATTAAATTTTTTTTTTAAATTTTTCAGTCATATATAGTTTTTTTACTAATTCTATTGTTATCAATATTTAATGGTAGTTTTCCTATAAAAAATTTCTCATAACAAAATTTTATTTTGAGATTCATCACCAATCAACATTAAAGATATATTTAAATCATCACTTTTCACTGAACTTAAAATTTTCTATAAATAAATTGTTAATCACCAGAATAAAATGAGTTGCCGAATTCTACAAAACTTGATGATCAAAGTAATTTAGCCAAAAATCATTGTATTCATCAGAAGCGAAAATATTTAAGTTAACGAATTGTTAATTTGAAATTTAGTTATCAGCGTCTTCTAAATCAAATCATCCTAATCTGTTTCTTTATTAACATTATACTTCGGAAAGTTATTCACAGGAACATTTGTTGCTTACAAATCTCATCCACAAATATTTAGTATAGAAATGTTACAATGTATGTAAATCAGTTCATAAAGTTACAATTTGAAACACTTCGAATTCTTGAAATAGCAGTCGTTATAATATGATTTTCCACATTGTTTACGATTTTAATTTTGTCAGAGGGTTGTTTTTGTAAATCATCTGGTATTAAATTTTTTCTTATATTAAATGGAATAATTTTCGTTAGATTATTTGTTCTAATTTTTTCATCATTTGATTTCTTTATATTACCTAATATTTTATGCTGCTTTCATCATTAAAGCTTTACAATTTGAATTACTTTCAATCTTTATCAATTACTTTCAGCTCAAATATAATTCCTTCTACCTAAAAAAAAATTATTTCTTTTACGTTTTGAAGTTATTCATCAAAATTTTACAAATGGTTTCATTTCGAATTGTTTGTTCCAAAATTGTTCTAAATTCATATTTTTTAGTTTTTCTTTATTTTCTATAAAAAAAAGTGGTGATATTTTTATATTTTTTAGTCTTTTGTTTATATTGTAAAAACGAAATTGTCCTTTGATATCAGAATTTTGGAGAAAAATTATTCCTTAAGTCATTTATAATTTTAATTTTATTGTAAGAAATTACTTTTATTTTTTTTCAGTTGAAAACAGTTTTAAGAACTGTGAAGAGAAATTTAACTTTTCTTCTTTCGATAAGTATTAATGAGAAATCCGAAAAATGCTCTTTCATCGCCATTAATTTGAATTTTGTTCATTCCAAAATTCGAATTCCAGCTTAAGTTAATATTTTTAAAAAGTAAAATCTTTAATAAAAAATACATATTATCTGTCATTTATAGTGATAAAGATAAATCTTCTGTAATAGTTTAATAATTATTATATAAAGTGGCAGTTCCATGAATTAAACATGAGATTTTTAAAATCTTTATGGAAAAGAATTTTTGATATTTTTATCCGCGAAATTGTTAAAATGTTCGTGAGAGAGTTCTCTTCATTTTAATATAAATTAAAATCAGTGAACATTTTATTTTAGTATTTATCATAAAAATCTCACAAATATTATGTCATACAAAAATTTTAAATTATAATTGTCAGCATTAAATAAATAAATTTATTTTATAATTACAACTATGTCTCATAAAATAAATTAAAAGCAAGTTATTCAGAAAGTTAGGCACCCTTGTTTGAATATTTTGCTTCAAAATGTCCTTGTAACATTCAATATGGAAGTAAAAAAACATATGAAGATAAATCTGAAAAGTAAAGTGAATAATAGAAAATGATAATTATTAAGTTTTTTTATTTATATATATATATAAACACTTTTGTCTTTGATAACAGCATAAAATTCTTATTACATGTCAAAGTGTCAAGCAAAAAAATAGTATGCTACACAAATTCAGATTAAATCGCATATTTTCATTGATCTTAAATTTCGTTTAAATTTTGATTTTAATTAAAGCTGTATGTCGCTGTATAAATTTCCTAATTATATTTTCGAAAAAATATAAAAAATAGATAAATTTTTGAAAATAATTCCAAAAATATCTAATCAATTAAAATTTTTCTTATATTTTTACACGATATTGATGTTAATTCATCCAAAAACTTTAAAAAAATCTGAATAAAAATTTCATATTGTGTTTTAGAAAATGACATGATAAATATGTATCAAGATATGTTTGTATTATGTTAACGTTGTTGATAATTAAATACATTTAATATTTCTTAAAAAATTAAGAAATTGATTATTTGTTTTATTCAAAATAATTAACGTGATCAATTATTAATTCCTTCCTTTACATGGTTTTACTCCATTTAAATTTTTAGTGCATATCATTAAAATATTTATTGCAAGTAACCCTTTTAAATAAGTTATATAAACAGTATAATTAATAAAATTACTTATGTTATTATATCAATATATTCACTTAATCCAAAATATTAATTAATATTCAATGAAAATGCAATATAGACAAGAAAGTTCTTGCTGTTTTCGCGTTGCCATTCAATAAAGTGAAAATAAATTTAAAAATTGGTGTATCACGTGATTGAGACGCCAGTCAATCGAAAGAGGAATATCAGTCTTCATAAAAGCAAGTCCACGGTGCACATTCATCAATCGTAACTCGTACAGTAGCAAAGAGAAATGGACGTGTCGAAGGAGCTCGTTCGGTGTTGTTTGCTTTACGACTTCAAAGTGGGCTTATCAGCTGCTGCATAAAGTCGCCGAATCTGTCAAATGTTTAGGGATAGTGCTGTGAATGAACGTACGTCAAGGCATTGGTTCCACAAATTCAGGTCGGAAGATTTGTCCCTCTGTGATGAAGCTCACTCTTGATTACCACAGACCTTGAATGAGGAAACCCTGTAGGCGGCCATTGAGAAGGACAGTGGTCAAACGTTTGGTGAACTTGCCTAACAATTTAACATTTCCAGTGAAATGTTTAGACTTCATTTTCACCGGTTATGGTAAAATGTACAGGCTGAGCAAGTGGGTTTCCCACACGCTGTTTGAAGTCCATAAGCAACAACGAGGGCCAGCCTATTTATCGTTGCTTTTTCGTCACCATAGAGTATCCTTATTCAATTGATTGATGACTAGTGACTAAAAGTGGGTTTTATGTGACACTCCTAAGCGTTCCAGACATTGATTGTGTCCTAGGAAACTGTCCCGCATAGCACAACATTATAAACGCACCCACATAAGATTATGCTTTGTGTCTGGGGGACTAGTCGTAAAGTGGTTCACTATGAGCTGCTGCCAAAGAGCTAAACGGTCACTGTGGACTTGTACTCGTAGCAATTGGAATGTGCGCAACAGGTATTGCAACAGAAATTGCCATCACTGGTTAATTGCAAGGGTGTAGTGTTCTTGGTCAATAACGCGAGGCCGCATGTCATGCGGATGGCCAGGAATACCATACAATGATTTGGTTGGGGGACTTAATGCCATACTTACATGACATTGCACCAAGATTACAATCTCTTCTATTTTCTGGACAATCATCTTCATGAAAATCTTTCACCAATGAGGCAGACTTGCGCCAAGCACACGCGGACTTCTTTGCGTCCAAAACTCCCGAGTTTTACAGCAAAGGGGATTGCACAACAGCCGGCACGTTGGCAGAAGGCTCTGGATGACGATGGTGATTACTTCGAGGACCAACAATAGGCTATATTTTCTGTAAATCATGTTCTTTTGGGTCTTTGAAAATAACAAGAACTTTCTTGTTTACCTTGTACACGTATAGGAAATATTTAGCATTACATAAAGAATGTGAGTCAACTTTATACAAAACTTGAAGTCAAAATTTATCTAAATTTTTTTTCATACTTCTAGCATTACATTAAGGAATTTTTAAAAACACTGCACAAAATTTGAAAAGAATTTTGGAAAAATATTATGCATGAATATTTTTCTTAAAGTAAATAATTTTTTTAGTAAAATGTAAAATATAAACAGGAAATTTACGTACTTATTTCAAGAATAGCTTAAGCTGCTTTTAAACATATATATTTGCAATTCCATTTTATATTCTGAATTAAAATCAATATTAAAAAAAATGCAACTTATGAACAAAATTTCAATTCTGAAGTTAGTCAATATGGACATGAAAATAATCGATCCTTGGTGGTGTTGTCGTATCTAGGGTATAAATTATTCATTTTGATCAGAATTTGTAAAATTAATGAAAATTTATGTGTTAAAAAATTGCCTTCTGATGGATAATTTGTCGAAATATCCTTTCTATTGCTACCAGATAAATTCTTTGTGAAAATTAGTAACTCTGAGATTGCTAATTTTAAAAGAAACATATATTTTTTAACCTTCTTAATATTTCCTGAAACTTAAGATAAGTGATAATGCAAACTAAAATATTTTAGATTGGGGGATTTAGATTTCATATACTAATCATTTGATTATAAATGTCAAATTATTTTTAAAACATTCGATTTAATATTTACTCCATAAAAATAAAAGTTTAAAAGTAGCTTGTACAAACATTTTTCTCGGTGAGATGAAAACTAACATTTATTTCTGAAAATATTTTCCCCAAATAGGTTAATATACTCTGTTCGATCTGTTTCAAATGAAAATTTAATGAATGAACATCTACAACACATTTAAATTATGTCTATGATTTATTAATAC
Source organism: Latrodectus hesperus (assembly GCA_037975125.1). Lineage (NCBI taxonomy): Eukaryota > Metazoa > Arthropoda > Arachnida > Araneae > Theridiidae > Latrodectus > Latrodectus hesperus. The sequence goes on from CM075856.1 coordinate 23,536,846, forward strand.
AGTGGTTTTTATATCATTAAAATACGATATCATGTGTTTAGACCAAAAAACCGCAGCAAAATTGTTTACTTGTAATTTAAAAAAAATAAATATCACAATTGATAATAATAATTGATTGTATGATTGATATGCACAGTCAATCAGTCTTTGCATAACGGTGATTGTAAATTGATACCGAATATAAAGGCTCTAGAAAGTATTAATTGTTGAAGGATTAAAAATCTTATTCATATCATCCAGTAATGATAAAAATATGTGTAGATATTACAGTAGATAAAAATATATATAGATATTTTATATTATTAATTTTCCAAGATTACACATTTTTATTTCATTATGTATAACTGATATTATTTATAAAATACAATTTTCACGTAAATGTTATTGAAATGCATCTGAAAGTGAATTGAAACTGTATTATGGAAGCAAGAAGTACTTTGTTAATTTAAGTTTATTTCTTAAACATATTTTATACATGTTCCAAAAATATATTCGATAATATAATATATTATTACAATTTATAATATATTAATAAGCATTCATTCATTTGCTATACGAGCTTTTTTATTTCAAAATACTTACTCATGCGTGTGCAAATATCAGTGGCAAAACGTCAGAGGTGACGTGAGCGTATGTAAAACGCGTGCGCAGTTCAAGCCTACAATAAAAGGAAGGACGGAGGAGCAATTAAAGACTTTCGTTTCAAGTGCAATTGAGTGTGTTCGTGAAATATGGCTAGAAGAAATCACCTGGAAGACTTTACACTGGAAGAGTGATTGGAAAACTGGAGGAGGGGCGTAGTGTGACCAGTGTAGTTGAAGAGTTCGGAATCAACAAAAGTGTCGTTTCGCGGACTTGGAAGAATCACAGGTACAGCTGTTCGAAAGGTTGGTGGTGGCCGCTCCAGGAAAACAACTGCAGTAGATGACCGCTATATCGTCTTACAGGCGGGAAAAAACCCGAAACCAGTCAGCAAGCGCCATTGCTCAGCAACTGTGTACAGCAACGGAGCGACAAGTGTCGCGATTTACTGTGGCCAGACGCCTTCACAAAGGTGGCCTATTCGCCCACCGTCCCGAACGCCATCGGCGGCACTATTTAGAGTGGTGCAAAGAGCACAAAAACTGGACATCTGATCAATAAGGTCGCGTCCTCTTCACAGATGAGAGTCGTTTCAGTTATGGTTTCATCCCAGTAACATAACGGAAAGAGACAGTTATGGTGGTCCTGGAGTTCTCGTCTGGGGAGGCATTATGCTGACGGGTGGACTGAGCTCCACGTTTTCGACAGAGGTGCTGTAACCGGAGATCGCTATTGTCAGGAGTTAATCCTTCCCCATGTGCGTCTGTTTCGATGGGGCCATTGAAGCAGATTTCATTTTTATGGATGACAATGCATGGCCACATCGGACTCATGCTGTTCAGCAGCTACTGAAAAGTGAAGACAGCACCCGAATGGATTGGTGCGTACTCACCTGATTTAAATCCCATAGAATATGTGTGGGATGCTTTGGGGAGAAGCATTGCGGCACGATTGCATCCCCTGGGGAACACGCAGCAACTGAAACAGATGCTGATTGAGGAATGAGCACTCTTACTTCAAGAATTGCTATGCAATCTGGTGCTGAGTATAGGGAGACGGTGCGAAGCAACCATTGCAGTAAGGAGAGGACATATCCCTTACTAAGGAACATCTGTCACTTAGACAGAGGATCTTGTGCTTGTGCATCTGTCACTTGGACAGATGATCTTGTGCAGGGATACTGTGAGTTCAATAAAGCCTATTTTTGTTTGATTCCATACTGTATGCATTGTATTCATTTTTGTGCAACTATGCTTTCGTCATCCTTTAAGTACAAAATGATGTGTCTCATGTCTGTATTTCATGTCCCTCAGATGCTTTCTTGCGGAGTTATGGCAGAAAAACCACCTGTTGCTTAAGTTTTGCACACCAGTGTATATATATATATATATATATATATATATATATATATATATATATATATATATATATATATATATATTAATATGCAAAATATTGTTCTCCTCAAAATTCGGATCCTTTTATTTTTTAATCTACTGTTTTCAATTTTTTTTAAATTAATTGTAATAAGGGTGATAACAAAAATATTTTTTCCCACTTCATTACCATTTTTATGTCAGTAACTTTATTTTAACCAAATTATTTTGTCTTGAATCTTATTACTTTAAGAACTTTTTAGATTTTTTCCCATATTTTATTTCTAGTCTTGTACAGAACAATTGAACAAAAATGTTGTAAACATTTATATACTAATAGATCTTCAAGATAATATATAAATACACAGACACAAATAATATGTCAATTTGGTCAATCTAATAAGTACACTCATTACATTCAACATCAATAATTAGCAAATTTAAAAGTTATAATTATTAATTTAAATTAGAACATTTTCTTGGAACATCGAAAAAGCATATGCTTAAATATCAATTAGTTTTTCAATGCATTTTAATTTATGCAAAGAAAACTTGCATACGCTTAAATATTCAGTGCGGGAACGATATTTCATCAATTCAGTGCCATTATTTCGCATTCTTTCCAATAAATTAAAAATCCAAACCAACGTCCATGGCCATCAATTTCTTTAACCTTCACATTCTTCAATTCATCGATGTCAGTAATTGAACATTTCATAATTTCAAATGAATCAACCATGTAACCACGTACAAAATTCCAAGGAAACACATTATTTTACTACCGTCCGAAAACTAGCGCGTCCTATAAAACCCGACCTCTTTTCATCTCCACAACTAGGACAATGAAATTACAACAACGAACTCATCATCGTCATTTGAGGGCTTAGCGTTCTGCCTTCAAAAAATCGATGGCTTGTCCCGGTGGTTTAAGTCTGCAAGGAGGACGTGACTGAATTCGCCGAATACTTGAAAAAAAAAGGTTTTTGATGGATTCTTTTTTTTTCTTCTTCTTTGAAACAAATGTATGGGGGAGGCGTGAAACGGTTCACTAGATCTCTAATCTCTTTTCTCCTTGAATTAAAAGCACTTACAAATGGCATGGTTATAGACTCTTCCCCCTTTCGTTGACTGGAGATTAAAGAGGAAAGCTTTTAATTACCTCAGGATACACACTTGAGTAAGTAACGTTGACAATGCAATAGAAGGTCTGCTTGAGGAATGTTTCATTTGTCCTCAGTGTGTTAGGATTGTGCTTACAGAGTTGATCAAGAAGATGATATGTTTTTAGAACAGGATTATCGATCGTGGAATATAAGATCACTTTATTCTTATCGTTTTCTAAAGTTACTGTTCAATTTTCCAGGTATTTTTCCAAAAATTACGATAATTTTCCAGTTTTTGAAATGCGGACCATTATTTTTTTTTGAATGAAAAAAAATTTTTTTTGCTATTTTTTTTTTTGCATTTTATTAGTATTATTTTTAACAATGTATTCAAAATTTAAATTTACCATTATCAATAATATATTCAAACATTTTCAACAATGATATACCATATATTATTATTATCAAAAATTTATTTAAATTTTCAGGGAACATGAAGATAATTTTACTTAAAATATTTTGTATTTAAAATTCTGGTATGCAATATTTGATTTGAATCAATAAGGTCTTATCAAAAAATATTTCATATTTTCCAGTTTATTGATTAAATAAGGATAAAACCATTATCTTGCACGAAAAACAATAGCTTTCATTGAGAACAAGACTCAAAATAATTGTATACATATAGTTTTTATTTTTTAACTTATAGAAAATTTATTCTTTGCTAATGGGCTTAAAAATCGAAAAAACCTGGCATTTTCTTTAATAGGCGATAAACATTGATCAATTGACCATGATTAAAAATAATATCACCAACGACTTATTGTGCATTCCTAATACGATACATACAAATGTAATATATTATTTATAAAAGAAGTTGTATATTTTTAAATTTAAAAGAGCAGTGAACTATCTTCTAAATTTAAAATTTACAATAAAATCTAAAAATATTTCAGATGGGATTTAAAAAAAGAAATTTTATTCCTATTTTGATTTATAATTGTTGGAAAACATTTTAGTAAAACTATTATATAATATACTAAACATTTTCAAAAATTAAAAAGTATTAGAAATAATTTTGAAATTATTGTTGGTTTTACGCTTTTGTTAAATTTATTAACTTATTAAAAAAAATTTGTAGTAATAAAAAAATGTAATAAAATCATCCCAAAAACATAACGCAAATTTTTAAATTTTTTTTTTAGATAAAATTTTTTTGAAGTGTTCTTAAAATTTTTTTTCTGGTTACATGCTTATTCAGTATGATAATGAATTATGATTTAAGATAACTAGGTTTTTCTTTCAATAAATTTTTTTGGAAAAAAAAATCTTGTTAAATTAACCTAAAATTAGTGATAAATTTGACCTCTGCTCTTATATCTCTGGGCCAAATTCTAACTTCATGTTGAAAGTAGATATTATGTGAACCACTAATTATCTTGCTATCATGTCAATCTTCAACAATGTCACTTCACAAAGTCATCATGTCAATCTTCAACAAAGTCAATTATTAAATTTATTGTGCCTTAGACATTGTTTAAAGATGCCTTTAGGAAATTAGGAGTAATTCAACCTTAAGCTAAAAATATTCTCAGTTTATGTAGTTCTCGAATTAGTTTTAAAAAATAGATTAACAGTATACATAAATTCTTAAATATGTGAATAACTTTATTGTTAAAATTATCAATAATAATGCATAAAACATTAGGTTTCTGTTTGGAAAAGTATGAATTTGAATTTACATAAATATATAAATGCACTATATAATAACAATCAAGTCATAGATAAATATTTTAATTGTTAAGTAACAAAAGCATTAGCAAATTTTATAACAGTTAACCATGGCAAATCAGTTCTGAAGAAATATCGTAAATAACTTTTGAATGAAATGACGAAAAATAGGCTTTTAAGTGCGATATAGTTTCTTTTCGCAAACCATCTTATTTTACTTTTCACTTAAAACCATCAACTTAAGCATTTTAAACAGCTAGGTAAGTGACTTTCCTTGCTTAGAGTTCCGTGACTTTGGTGAAAAAGAGAAGAAAAATAAAATTGTTCGCTCCAAATAATATTCGGAGCGGCATTGAAAAACGAAGTTTTGTTCCATCGATGTTCCCCAGACGACACAAAAAGAAGAAAAAAAATCACAGAGCATTATCGATTTTTGTAAAACCTCACCACTGAAACGAAATAACACTACAGTTTTACATTGCGAGAAGAAAAAATAAAAGGGATATTAACATGACAAACATGCCAAAACGAAATGATTTTGATGCATTTAAGTCAAGTATAGTTCTTGAAACTTTTCGATAAACATTACAGTCATTCAATAATAGGAGTAAATAGAAACATGTCCTTTTTCTTCAAAAAAAGGTTAATCAGTGTACTTTACAGGAAAGGTAATATCAGGTAGTGTAGTATTTGTATAATACATAAGAAATAATATTTTATGCAAAAAATAACATTATTTAATATAATATGATATAGTATTACTTTTATTTTATTTGTTAAAATAATTTAATGTATCAATATTTTAATTTTGAATTAAAATTGGGAATTTCTGTTAATAAACAAAATTAATTAATGTTATATTGTAGAAGAATAATAACTAATAAATAACATTCTTTCTTTCTTAACTTGATTTTCTATTCATTAGTTACATAGATAAAAAAAAGTCAAAATGAAAAATAAGTTGCCTCTTAATTGACATTTTTGCTAACTTCTAATCTAAGAAACTCTACAATAAATAAGACATTATTTGGGCTTGAATTCGTAAACTGAAAAAATAAATATTACTATTTTGTGAAGTGTATATTTTCATAAAAAGTATCGAGAGTGTTCATCTTATAAATAGAGTCTTGCCATAAACATGACCATATGCACTACTGTTAGATATTTTCTTAATTTTGTATTCCGAAAACATTTTATTTGAGGCAACTAATTTTGCCGTCATTTTTATTAATACTCAAATGATAAATATAGGGTCGAAAAAACTTGGCACAGTTTATTGAGCATCAAGAATTTATAAAAATTTTTTAATTTAATGTGTTGATGAACTCTCGTAAAATTTTCACTTCTTAATGCATTTTAAATTAAAACAGAAGACTGAAATGTTTTGATAAAGAAGGGAAATATTAATTTTTATTCTAGATTCAAAAGTGAATTTAAGAATCTGTATGAATAAAATGTATCTGACCACACAACAAGTTTGTAATCATAACAAATTAGTAAATATCTCTTCACAAAAACAGGTGAATATTTCTGTATTTTTATGGGTATCTTAATCAAACCAGATCAAATAAAGTGAGGTTAATATAGTAGTATTATTGAGCTTTTGTGTCATGTTGTAGTGTATACAAATGTAAAATGTTGCCCTTTATTTAACACAATGTTTTTTAAGAATCTATATATCTGCAAATAGGAAATCTTTCTAATAAGAATAAAATTAAATATCATTTACTGGAACAAGAACATGTTTTAAGTGTCTTGAGATTTTTCCCGTTTTCATTATCTGTTCATCATGTTGTTTGTAATATATGATAAAATATGGTTGCTTATTAGTAAACCATCAAGGAATTGTCGGTTAACTATCCTGTCATTTGAAATGTTTTTTTTAAAAATAAGTTAAAGACCATGTGAAAAATCTGTACTTTGGCCACGCTAATAAAATGTATAAAACTCTCAATGAAGCCATATAACTAAGACTTTTTACTAATTATTAGTAATTTACTAAATGCAGCAATTCAACATGTTTAAAACTATCATTCTATAAATATGATTGAATTCCTGACCAATTTTGATTTGGTTTTCTGTCATTCAATGGTTAATTTTTTTGCACACTTGATCTAATTAAACCGGAATCCACAGCTTAAAGTGTTTCGAATCACGATAATTATCTTGGACCAAAGCTGAACTCCCGTGTGATTCTTAGCTGAAATTCAGAACGTAACAAGCTCTGATTGCTCCTTTTATATCCTCCGAATATGTTAATTTTAAAAACATCATCTTGTTTTCGAAGAAGTTTAATTTTGTTACCATATATTAACAACTTTTCTTTCGGTTGTTTGTGTCCTTTATTTTCAATTAAAAGTTTTTGACTAAAATAATAATGCGAGTACATATTATTCTGATATCGGCTATAACTAATTGTAATAACTAAACATCGTATAAATAATTAACTATAAATAAATATCATTTAAGTTATAAAATATTGTTTTTCTGTAAAGTATGACTTCCAATCCTTGATTTGTCACTGGGGTACTATTCGAATTTTTATATTACAAGTTTTGAATCGTTATCCAAAATATACCCACTATTTCCACTACTTATGTCGATAAATAAATGGATGGTTTTCAGTACTAAAATAATTTATTTGTTGCCCGTAAAATTTACTTCAATGATGGCTAATCATTTCATACGATCTTTTAGGATATTATCAAATATAATCAAAACAAAACTGAATACATCACACATTGTCACATCTCTAGAGTTTTTATTATATCCAAACTTAAACGATATTACAGAGCTCAAATCAGCATTAATCCTGTTTTAAAAACGTAACGCTAATAATTAATTAAAAATGCTTTAAGAAGGAAATTTATTTCTTCATTTTAAGCTACCAGAGAAACCGACATCCTGTTATAGTTTTTACTTATTTCCACAAACAACCATTTACTATTCAACATCAGATAAGTCTTAATGGTTAAATGGTGAAATAGATCAAGAATAGTATGTTTATATAGAGAGAAAAAGAAAATCTTACGTTAAAAAAGTCATCTTATAATATGAAATGTATCAGAAAAATTAAGTGGTCAATATTAAATAAGTTTTTATTCTAAATTACCTCCATACCGATTAGAATAAAAATCTTATCTATTGAAATTAATAAAACTCACTTTTCGCTATTGAATGAATTGTTTTTATTACAGATACACACACATATGATAGCTCCCAATTCATTAATTTGGTAATATATATGGTCAACTGAGCAGTATTAAAATCTAAAAATAAATATAAACTACTTAAAGTATTCTAGATCACTCGTTTGTTATTTCAAAGTAAATCTGAGAACTTTTCCAAATTTAAGAATTACGAAAATGTGTAAATAAAAAACTTAAGTACTGTTTTGTTTTCGTTTGGCTTATATCGTAATTGGAAGTTTAGTTCATATATTACATTGTGCGATCAAGACGAGAAAAAACTCAACAAAATTCATTAGATTTTGAACAAAATACATAGTAAAAAAGTTTTGATAGTTAATATTTACAAACTTATAATAATAAATATTTTCTAAAATTTCCTTCTTTCAGGCAGCATTTTATAGTAAAATTATGCAATTTTTTATCCTCTCAAAGAAGCATGACCAAATCTTTTTTCATAGTGTTTGTGTAATGTATGGAAAAATAACATGGTGATCTTGATTTAAAAAAAAATTGGAATATATGTTTGATATTTTATTTATACAAAGTTTTAAAATGACTGCTAATTTTAAATAACATTTATAGAATCTTTCTTCCAATATATGTTGCTTATTTTTTTATTGGCTTTTCTTCGCAATCCAATTATTTAATCCAGAAATAATTGTAAACTTGTTTTCAAGAAACTGACAAAAAAAGAATAGAACAATGTAAAGTAAATAACTTTCAGAAATACGAAAGAAATAGAATGTGATTTTTGTTACTTTATAACAGGATAATAGGAAGGATATACTGCTGTAAATTAACAAAAATCACATTATAAACGCTGACACATATTTGTCAAAAACCTATGCGAAACTATAACGACATATGTTATCGAAGATGAAAAAATAAAATTCATTTTAGAATAGTATATCTATAGGCTCACACACCCTTGTTACTGTTTCATTTGAAAATTTGTTGTTAGTGAGCATCAAAAGCTGCTTGCGTGACTCTTAGACATCTTTGTCTTTATGAGACAGTAGATCCTCAATTATGTTTCAGAGAAAAGAAGACAGTGCTTAAATGGATGCCAAATTGATGAATTTCAGCAAGACGTCTTTATCGTCACACGAAACCTAAGTCAGTTTTTATAGATTTTCGAACAGAAATCTTTCATTGAGATTATTTTATTGTATTGTTAAATTTCTATAACATAGATTTAAATTGTTTTCATAGGAAATTTTCTAACGTTTCAATCAAAAAAATAAATAAATCTTTTCTTAGAATCAATTTATAAATCTGATGAAGTAGACTGTATATTGAAACAAATGGTAAAAGTTTAATATAATGTAAAACCTGATTTAAAAAAAAACAAAACAAATCATGATTAATAATTGGTAAGACTTTAAAGAAAAATAACATTGAACAAATATTTCAAAATAATTTATTGTAAAATATAAACCAAATCGAAACAAAAATTTTATGATTACTTCAGCCACAATAATTTATCTGTTCTATCTTATGTTGATGATGAAAACATATTTAAATTATTTTAATAACAATAATATAAATTCACAGGGTTTTTTTAAAGCAAATATTGTGACTTTAATCCTTAAATAAGGAAAGCATTACTAAATTTAATTATTTTTTCAATTTTTTTATTTATACACTGCTATTATAAATGTTTTTATAATCTTCAACTCGTTTATGTTAATTTTATAAGGAATAAGAATTTAAATTTAATTATTCAAAAGCAAGTATAAGCGATAAAGATATATCTATTCCCTCTGTATTCATAAAATGCATGCACATTAACCATTTCAGTACAAAAAAGGACTCTTATTTTTATTACATGTTAAAATTTTCATTGCTTCATTATTTAAACATATAATCAAAGAGAAAAGATGAAACATTAGCATTAGAAACAAATAAAAGTTGCCATTCATCATATTCTCAAACTTATTTCTTATAAAAGCTAATAACACGTTATGAGATTAAATGCTTAAATTGTTTGAAAATTATATATGATTACTTTAAATAAATGCTTATATAAATCGTTCAACTTCACTAATTGCTTTAAAACATTTGCAAACTTTTCTGAAATCATAAATTTTATAGGTAATTGTGTAAACACCTTAAGAAATACTTTTAATTCTTAATTGTTGTGAAAACAAAAAGAAATGTAAAACACAATAAACGCATCACAAGTTTTAAATCAGTGTGATTGCTAACTACAATTTAACATTCTACTGATTTAGCAAGTTCTACAGTTGATTTACAAATATTCTATACTGATGACGTCATTAACCTTGACTAAATTATGCAATCTTTGGTGACAGTGACATTTTCCACAAATTTGAATTTTAAGTTTAAATTTCCCACTGGGATTATTCATAAGTGATAAGAAAGCGAAACGTATCGATAAATCTTTAATGAAACATGTAAAAACTGGTTTCATTTTCATTTTACAATGTTTCATTGCATTTCTTATTAAAAAACGCATACATCCAAATTAGATAATTTCAATTTAATTTTTATTATCTATATTCTTTCTATATGTGTAAATATTAATGTATTAATAATATTTTACCTTATGTTTGGAGTAATGCTCAACCTTTTCATACTATATGTATAGAAAATATTTTTGTTAACAATCACATGAAATATCAGCAGCTCTTAATAATATTTAAAGGATGTAAGCTTGAATTTCAAAGAATAAATTTAACCATGTATTTCAATTTAAAGTAATAAATGAAACAGTTTTTGATGAAGAGTTGATCAAAACTACCAAATATTGTAATTATCTGTACAATTATTAAATCTTAACATCAATCTCTTCTCCTTCCAATTTTGAAACTGCTTTTTTCTGCTAGTCAATATAATATATATATATATATATATATATATATATATATATATATATATATATATATATATATATATATATATATATATATATATATATATATGCATAATTTGTTGAAAAATCTATTCTTCAAACTTACTTTTCTTACATTTATTGTAGAGAAAGTATGGTAAATATTTATGAGCTGCTATTTGTATTAGAATCGTTATTAGAAGTAAAAAAATTGACACAAGACAATAAAACTTTATTATCTGCGTTAAAATTTTAATAACTGTTTAATAGTTTATAAATAATAGAATGACCGGAAAACATGTTTTTTTTATTTTGATATGAAAATTACGTAATAGATACATTACAATATTAAGCTTTTATTGCACATTTAGAAAGAAGTTAAGCTATCAAAATGTTTTAGGCTTATAAAAAGAAATTTAAAATACTTTTTTCCTAGCATTCTCTTCCTTATAAAAGCAGAATTATGCTATGAAGTTTTGTGAAATGTTAGTTAATTTTATTTATAAAAAAATTTTAGGCGATAATTAACATAAAAAGGAAATAAAAACTTTACATTTCTTATTTTATGATTTTTAAAATCCACCATTACGTCATGTAAAGTTTTAAATAATAAAAGTGTAATACAATATATTTATTACATAAAAAATGATCCTAAAATGCCTTTTAATAACCTCCAATTTATGTAAAATAAAATTTTGAACATATTCTGAATTTAATTTGTTAAGCTTAGCGTTTTCTAATCTGTCTTCAAGGCTTAATATCGTCTTCTTTCTTAATTATGAAAACAATTCTCTCAGGATAAGTAACTTTCATCTATTTCTATATTGCTCCTCAACAATTTATTATATTAGGAAATGTTTTGAGGGAAAATACTTTCAAATATTTTTTATTTCATAAATTAAAACAATTTGTTCTATGAAATCATTGTTTTAAATTTGAAAAAATTCAAAATTATACCCTAACTATCTCAAAACAACAATTACTTTGAACATATTAAATTAAATCTTAGTTTTAAGGTTTTAAAGATATTTCACAGTGTAATATTAAATGATAATCTTGCTGAACATTTTTATGCATATGTTTGTTTTCATTTTATGTTAAATTGATATCATTTATAAAGAAATTTTTAATTAAAGTGAGAAATTCTTGAGAGAAACTTCATATATATTCGAAAACCCTTTGAAAATTGCTTTCTTACTCAACTATTTTTTGAAATTAAGAATAATAAATTTTTTAGTTTAACTTTATGTAGTTTAAGTTCTACAGTGAGTTACTTAGCATAACTAATTTATGCGTAACAAATGTTAATAAATCTTTTAGCTTAATTAATGTTAATGCACTCGCTTAAACAATTATTTTCCTGCATATTCTTTGTGAATACTAATTTTGAATTTTAAATTTCTTTAAGTATTTTGTAAATTTTATGGTATTAAACTTATTTAGAAACGTATACAAATAGTAATAATTTTCCTTAGACTTCTTACAGTTTAAATAACTTAAAATACTTAATCTATTAATGTATTATTCGATTTCAAAACAAGTTTTAAATTTTGCTTAATTTTGTGCAATTTGTAACATCTAAAAGAGAAGAAAACAGTTGATTTTATTATTTAAATTAACGAATCCATATGCTGATTGATTGAATTTTTTTCATTCTGATATGGAAATAATTTTAAACTAAATGCTCCCCCCAACTAGAATTTAGAGTATAATAATTTAGGATGTAAATAAAATTATTTTTTGAGTTATTTACATATAAAACAAAATATATAATGCTGAATAAATTATATGGATGATACATCAATGTAAATTTTTCGATTGGTATAATAATATTCATTACATCTTGATATTACATGCGACAAACAAAATTAATCATCGAATCCTTTTTATTTTTAATTATAATTTTTCAACAAAAGTTAAAAAAACATTAAAAAATATATGAAGTATTTATAACATTTTATTATTTTTTGAAAATCCAAAGTCATGAACGATAACTGAATAATATTTCTTCAATAATCTTTCTGACTTTAAATCTTGTAAAAGCTCTCATTTTGTATCACAGTAAATATTCTGTCATTACCTAAAAATAAATTTTAAAAAATATTTTTTCAATTATTCATTTGATATATGATTTTATTTTACAATTGTATACTATTATTATTGATGAACGTTTAAATTTATGTAGATTACTCTATTTTAATCTTTCTGACTTTAAATCTTGTAAAAGCTCTCATTTTGTATCACAGTAAATATTCTGTCATTACCTAAAAATGAATTTTAAAAAATATCTTTTTAATTATTCATTTGATATATCATTTTATTTTACAATTGTGTATACTATTATTATTGATGAACGTTTAAATTTATGTAGATTACTCTATTTATTAGAATAATCTGCATAAGTTTAAAATTAATAAAATTTAAAAATTTTAAATCCACAAAATTTTAAGAAATGTAATTAGTTTTTCCAAATATAAATTGCAAACAATTTTAAAACATTTGTCGTTTTAAAAATTATTCAAAACAAATGTCGAAAAGAAGAGCAAAAATTTATTAACTGGTCAGTACACTATGTGTTTGTTTGTAAAGTATGCTATTAAATCGCTTGCTAGTTTTATTCGTTATTTAACTACTTGTTCTATGTTTATTTGTTTTAATAGTTGTATAGTTGATAGGCATGTTATAAAATTGTTTTACTAGTTTTGTTAGTAATTTACTTTTTATTTTTCTTAGATGGCATTTGGCCGTGCAGTCGCCTTGCATTGGCATCCAATAAGCCATTTTCATCATGCCTGCTGCCCGTGTCTCTCCTGCTGACCTCAACCATCCAGAATCTCTTCCAGCTTCGAAAAATTCCAACCATAGTTTTGGTTCAGAATGTCCTTCTTTACAAGTAGGTCTTTCTTAAATTATTTTTCTGATCTGAAACAAAATAAACTAACAATATAAATCAAAATAAAAAATTTCATTGCTTCCTATTTATTGTCAAAATCACTTACAATATCTAAAGAGATAATTTCACGATAGCTACAAGAAATTATGAATGAACTTGGAATTTCAACAATCTTAAGTATCCAATCCAGTATGTGTATCTTTGTTTGTATGTGTTATCATTCTTGGATTCTTCATAAATATTCTTTTATTAAAACTGTTTCTTAATGAATTATTTTGGATCAATCTAATAATATTTTGACTAAGCATTATTTTCCAATTAAATGGTATAAAAATTCAGTTTTTAATGGGGATTGTAAAGTTATAAAGAATAGGAGTGATAATTTTTTTTAAAAAAATACTAATAAATTTACTAATTATCTCTTATAAATTCCGACTCCTAAAAATTAATCTCTTCTTATTACTTATCTAAGTATCTTATATTATTCTATAATTCATGTGTGATGGAAAATAATTCTCTAAATTGTCTTATCAAATATTACTTTTATTTATCTCAGCTATCTTTAATACGCCTATTGTTTGCTTCTAAGGGGAATTCCTTATTTTTCAAGTCAATGCTTCTTTCAAGATTTCCTCGTAAACAATCTTTGCTCAGTAGATAAATATTATCTTAAATGTTGTGAATTCAGCAATTCGATATTACATTTGTTTTTGCCTGGCGTTAATGATTCTGAAAGAAACCATGTTCCTCGTACCTAAATACGTTCCTTCTGATATTATAATGGTACACTTGTTTCTATATTTTGTATTTTTCTATAAAATACTACTAACTGTCTAGAGTTTTTATTCTATTTGATACTACCTTGAAATTTTTGACAAAATAATAGTGTTAGTATTGGTTGCAAATATCTAAAATTATTCTTTTGTTAATGTTATATTAATATTTTATTGTGAAAATATTTACAATTAACATGAATAATGTTTTCTTTAAAATGTCTTCCGACAAAATACTTATTACTATTATAAAAAGATACCATAGTTTAAACTATTTCTTATTTTATAAGTATATTAAAATAAGTAATAACAATATCTAAATTCAATTTTTCTGTATAAAATGCATTTTGAGAAAAGAATTTTTTAAAAGAAAAATTCAAACAGTAGAATAATTTCTATGATACTAATTTTTTTCTATAATTTAAAACTAATATTTATTACAATATTTGAGCAAATACCAAAATTCATGTAAACAACTTATTTATTTATCATGGCCACTGTAGCATCAATATACATATATAGATGCATTTAAGTTATAATAATCAATTATTAATTAATAATCTGTTTTTAAATATACCTCTATTTAATTTTCAAATAACCATACGCTTATCACGAGATTAACGAGTTATAGAATGAATCTTGAGAGAGATCACGATAATTAAATGTGAATATATTATATATTAGTTAATTATATTCAAAGTATTTTAAAAAAGCCTAAGTAAGAATGTATAAAAAACTTTTGTTTTGATTTTCAAAGGACGTAATGAAAGGGTGAAATAAGAATTAACGATGCAATTACAAATCTTTGTCAGTTTTATGACTTATAGCTGCTATTTGAAGAAATTTGGCGATGTTTTTATTAACAAATGAAAAATATTGTTTATCAAGTCCAAACATTAGTATTTGATAATATTAATTTGTTCATTAATTTGATATCAATTGACTTGAATAAATATTGCAGAGTGAAAGTTGATCATTGAGCAAAATAGAAACCCAACCCTTAGCGATAGTTACAAGATAAAATTACTTTCTGATATTTATTTTCACACATTTTTAAGCTGATACATTTTCACTTGTATCCAACCACTATAGATCATCTGCTTTTCATACCTATACCTTATAAATAACAAAGGTCAAGTGAAATAACATTTTTTCACTTTAATTAACATCCTTTTGCATGCATATTTTCAAAACGATTTTTCCCACATATATTTCTTCGTTAAATTTAATAGAAAGAAACAATAGTTCGTATAATTTATTCATGAAAACTGTCTTTGTTACATACTATTTTAAGATTTATAATAAGAAGTTTTCAGGATTCAAATGAGCATGAAAAAGAAGACCAAAATGATTCATTATCACCGTACCAAAGAGTCCTGAAAAAGTTGCAGTTTGATGAAAGATGGCACAAGGATATTGCCTTAGGCAGACGCATTGGTTTTTACAGGATCAAAGAAGAACTTGGGACTGGGAACTTTTCCCAAGTTAGAGCAGCTATACATACACTTACGAAAGGTAATTATTGTGGTAACGCAATATTAGCAGATAAACTGCTTTTTTTATCTACCTATTAAAACAAGTCACTATAATCTATAAATTGGAAAAAATATACTATGCAATTATTACAAAGTATATTTATAAATTAATTAAATTCTACTGGAAAAGTTTATTTAAAAGAACTCATTTTAACATATATATAGAAAGCATAGTAATACATAATTAATTAATAAATTTTTAATTATAAAGTTTTAATGTTATCCTTATTATATATTAAAATCGTATATAGTTGTAGAAAATATAAGTACTTATTAATTTCATAAGCTCTTTTGTTTAATTGAACATATATACATATTTTATTAAACGTTTATTTATAAGTATTCATGTATCATTATTAAATCCTTCAAATTTAATGTGAAAAAAAGTTATATTAAAAAGTTATTTTATACTTTAAAATTACTGGTAAGTATTATAAATTAATTTAATTTTTGATTAATTTTTAATATTTACTACATCAAAATAACACTTTGCTGATTTAAATTAATAAATAGCTAAAAAATTGTAATTATGAATAAATGTATTTAGTTTAATTAATTAATTAACTTTAAATACTTATGTTGATTTTGGTATACATTTTTTACTGATAGTAATGAGAGATAAGAGATTTATTTAAATATTCTAACAGTTATAGAATGTTGTAGGCCTTTCTAATATATACAGTATCACGCCAGTAAAACATTCATAGATTGTAAGCTATATTGACGTATTGAAAGGTGGGACCAGGCAGATTTTGAATCACCCAGTCTAATAAATATATATCCAAAAATCAGAATCCTGATAACCATTCCCTATTTCTTAACAGAAATTAGGCTCTGCATTATCAGTTTCACGTTGTTTCATGTCTTCAATTTAATAAAATTTTTGAAACACCGAAAATGATAAATAAATTTAACTTTAAAAGTAATAACTAGATATTATAAAAATAAGACTACTAAATCAATTCATAATGGTTATATATCAACCACAATTGTATATTGACATGAAATGCAATTACTATTTTACCGTTGTCTATTTTAATGTAATTATTATTTGTTGTATTAACGTTAGAAGTTTTTATTTTTTTACTAAACTGAGACAATATTGTTGACTCTAATACCTTGCATAATTTCATTTGATTAAATGTAACTTAACTAACAGTAAAACTATATATATATATATATATATATATATATATATATATATATATATATATATATATATATATAGTGCTTTTATGTTCAAGAGACTAAGCTTAAAAATTTAAATCAATCAAAAGATGGTAATAAATGTAATTGCAATATGCATTTTTCTAACATTTTAAAATTTTGTACTTTTGTGTTCAATCTCAAACTTTTATAACTTTTGTGTTCAACAGATTAAAAATTTAAATTAATCAAAATATTGTAATAAATGTTATTGCAATATGCATTATCATAACATTTTCACCTGAATTGTTAAACAAGTGAATATTCCAACTAAATTTGTTATAATCTTGAAAAGAACATATTTTAAATAAATGTTTATTATTAAATATTGCATAAATTAAAAATAGGGTGCTCATAAATTAAGAATATAAGTTTTTGAATATCACGTTTGATGTTTGAAAATTGTAAACATTTTCAGATGGCTTCTGCTGTTTCCTTTATATTATGCAGCAAAAATATTTTTGTATAAAAATTATTTTCAGAAGGCATAAAGAATATCTAATCTAAATAATGCAACCACAAAAGAAAGAACAGAGTTCTATAAATCAACTCAAAACTCTAGATAAGAATACTATTTAAAGCGCCTTCTGTAGAAATTTCTTTTATTCGTTATTTCCCTATTGAAGTAAAGTCTTGATTTTTAATATTTATTAAAAAGAATTTTTAATACATTTATTGCATATACAATATATTACATTCAATCAAAGATCCATAAAAAAATTGGAAAGGTTTTATGCAAACATTGTGCCATATTTTATAAAGATTGAATAATGTTCCTTAGAACTCATCCTTAAATCTGTTATTTAACGAAATCAAAAATATTGTTATTTTTATAAATCTTAAAATGTTATTTATTCACAGGAAATATGTAATTCCATTTCTTTAATTTTATCTTTATCTTAAAAAACTGTAGTATCATGTTACTTATTCTGTGTATTTAATGTTATGCATTATATGATATATTATTTTTTAATATTATATTATCTTACATTAAATAAACAAAATAATATATCACGTACATAATATTAAATACACAGAAAATAATGACAAGATAAAAATTTTACGTATTTCATGTTATATTATATGCATTAAATAGCATTAAATGCATAAAGCATGAACTAAATTTAATAAACTAAATTAAGAAAACAAGAGGATTAATTCAGTGATACATAACTAATAATATGCTTTATATCATTTCCATTTTTTAAAAGAAAACATGGCTTTCAACACAGAAAAAATATGATACACAGTCATATTCCAGTAAAATATAAAATTTAGCTACTTTTTTAATAAATTGGAAACTATTATTTACTCTCTCTCTCTTTTAATATTTTTATTAGTTCTTAAATAATCTGTCAGTTGCTTCTCGAAGTTTGCCTCGATCGCTTTGTTTGAGAAATCAAGCTTTTATTTTAGAGATGTATTAAGATTACATATGCTGTCCACGCATATTGCAATACAAAGAAAGACAAAAGATTAAACAAAATTTATTTTATGAATAATATATTGACCAAATATCAAATGATTAAATTTATAGACTTCTGTGAAGTGTAGTTCCTGCCAAAATCAGTAGCCGCCATTGTTGGAGATCACCGCTGCCACACGCCTCGGCATTGATTCAAAGAGACTTAGGCTATGTTCTTGGGGTGCAGCAGACCAAGCAGATTCCACACGCTGGCAAAGTTGATCTGGTGTGGCAGCTTTGGATGAAATCTGGGTCAATCGGTGAGCAACCATGGACCACATGATTTTATCGGCGAAAGTTCAGGAGAGCGAACCGGCCAGGGAACCAATATAATCCGGTGATTGACGAAGAACAATTAAACAATGCGTGCCGTGTGTGATCGCTATTTATCCTGATGAAATATGGCTGTTGGCAAGCCATGAATGTAAGGAAGGACAACTGGCTCCAACACCTCGGAGATGTAGCTCTGACTGTTTAAAGTACCAGCAATATGTACTAGAGGAGTGGGAGAGTGATATTCAATACAACCCCATACCATAATATCCAATGCAGGACCAATGTGGCGGTGCATAACGCAGCTGTTCAGCATCCTCTCTCCACGGTGTCTCCAGACTCGAATGCGACCACAATGGTCACATTCGAGTCTGGAGACGAGTTGCAGACAGAAGCGTAAAGACAATTCATTCCATTATGCCGTCCACGTCATTCTTTCATCGCACCATTGGTGGTGGAGACTTCTGTGGTTCAGCGTCAAAGGTAGACGAAGCAATGGACGTCTTGCGGACAAACCACTCTACTCTAAATGCCGTCGAATGGTACGCGCAGATACTGGATGATGCGTTAGACTGAATGCGCTGAGCTATGGTTCGTGATGTGGCTGAGAGATCCGTCACTGCCAAGCACACAATTTGCTTGTCATCACGTGAAGTGGTGCACTGAGATGGATGCGATCAAACACGTTGGTCCGTTGTATCCTCCTGCATCCAACGATCACATATCCGCATAACAGTTTTTTGGTTTCGTCAAACACAACTACCGATTTCCCTGAAAGATAATCTAAAATCTCGATAGGCCACTATCCTTTCTCTGTCGAATTCGAATACTTGATCAAAAAATGATCATTGTTTTCTACGAGGCATAATTGATTGTTTTTTTTTAAACCACAAGAAAAACACGATTGCCGAACTTGAAATGCTCGAAATCTCCAAGCCTTAAATAACGCTTTGAAGTGGTCCTACAGACGCGCGTGATGTGCGTCTGTGCGGAAATTCTAATCATTTGTATATGCCAACTCCGTTAATGCACGATGCAAATTTCATGTTATTTGCATACATCCTTCAGGGTGTTGCATTTACGGTGGCCAGCATTGTAAATTGCTTCTCATGATTTTTTAAAGCAATATTTTATTGTTTTAATTCAATATATGGGATATGTTTATTGATATAAAAAATTGTAACTCCAAATAATACAATTAACAAAATATTCTAAAATTTAAAATACTACTGAATAGTTGAAAAGTTTGCGCCTAAAAGATCAAAGCATGTGCGGAATATTAAGAAATACAGTTTCTCTATGCAAAAAAGGATGATTTCAAATCAACCAAAAGTAAAATTTCTTCAAATCCAGCTTTCTAATCATTAGCTAAATGTTATTTGTGTTTATACCGTTAAACTTCACTTTATCAGAGCCATGAAACTTCAACAACTTCTTTAATTAATTGAATACTTTTCCACTCAATTTAGGAATGATTGTGATGATTTCGAAAACGAAATCCATATCAATATTAATGTTATTCAAATACCTGATATATATCAATGACACCCTATATTTCATCACTCAACATCGTTCAAGAAACGAGAGAAACAAAACTTGAATTTTCGTATTGCCACATAAAGACAAATTTTTTAATATGTTATTTCACAGAAGTAATAACTTGTAATACTTTGTTAGTATTTTAACAATAAAAATATAAATTTATTACTTTAATATCAAATAAAGTTTTCTTGGGTGAAGAAGAGCTGCTCGCTTTATTTTATGATGCTTGATATTCGTTTTGAAACTCAAGCAATGTTGTTATATGCTATTTAATAATATATTTGTTTTCCGCCTTTTTCCAAACTATATGCTGATAATAATAATAATTTTTTCTGATTTGTTATTTATAGTGATTAATGATGTTTAGAAATACTCACCCTTTACAAAATTAATGTTACCATTATTTGGTAAAACTTTCTGATTTTGGAAAACTTTCATAACATTCCTAACATTAAAAGGCATTATTCACAAACCCTTAAAAAAGTATTCAGTTTGTGTGAAAGAAAATGAAACTAATGTAAAGTTACTAATAACGCAAAGTTATAAATGTTTAAATATGACCAACACCAGAACCACACTTGATAGTATCCTCATCTGACCAGTGTTTTTACTTACAAATTCATTCTTTTTCAATGAAATTATGAAATCACCACAGAATATTCCATCTACTGGAAGGGTATACTATGAAGTAATCTTTGAACAATCACGTGATCATTTTTTAGTAAATTTAATTACACAGAATATCTTTTATTATTCTATTTGCATTTTTGCAATATACATTTAAGTAAACTAGTATCTGGCAATGCCGGTTATTTTTTCAACATTCTTATCGCATCCTCTAACTCCTAAAAATGATAATTAAAATAATTGAAACTTCTTAAGTTTTAGCTCAAAATTGTATGTGAAATGGAATGTTATTTGGCATTCTTTAGAGAATAAAACTTTTCGAAGTATTAATGTACAATCACCCTTTCTTTATTTGACATCTTATCCGTTATATTACAATCAATAGGTAAATACTTCTATTTGAGATAACATTATTCTAGATTAATGATTCGATGATGCTGGAAAAGTTACATAACAATAGAAGCACTAGTTCAGCAGAGTTACATTACGAAAACTAATTGCTATTTACAGCTGAAAATATTGAAATAAGTAGAGAAAACAGGAAAAACATATTAAGATAAGAAGCAATTTCTTTTTGACAAAAACAGCTAATTTCTTATTCAAAGAGATGAATATGAAACAATTGTTATACAATGACAGGAATAAATTAATATTGAATATAAAGAATTACATGCTAAATAGATTTTATGTACTTGAAACTGAATTTAATAATTCTCTAAGTTTATAAGCTTACATGAATCTGAACTATGGTAAGATAAAAATCCTACATTTCTTGACGAATTGATTAACTAACCGTTTTATAATTGTTAACTACTCAAAAATAATAAGCATTTAATATAATTGTTGTAAATGCGCTAATATAAGATTAGAAAAGGACTTGTAAATTAAAATTAGTTTTCTTCTATATATCAAGGAAAATAATTGTAGTTTACTCATTAAATTTACGTTGACGCCATAACAATGCTTAGAGATCCATTGACCAAAATTTAATGCCTTGACTATTTTTACAAAATGTGATATGGTTTTATTTTTATGAGTATGAAATAAATTTCATGTATATTCATACAATAAAAGTAAACTTTAATTTACTTTAAAAAATACATTTCGCATCCAAGCAAATTAGGGAATGTTTTCTAAATAAAGTGTTTTTGATAAACAAATGATAGTTTTATCCAATGTTCATTCTTCTCTAAAAAAGCAACACATATAATAAAATATTTCAGCAATTATAATGCTTAGATTTATCATCATTCTATTACAATTAAAATTAAAATGATGCGCAAATTATTACCGATTTTCTTTTGTATATATCATTTATGTTTTTATAATTTTAAATAAATTTGAAGCCTTAAATTTTGTATTAATAATTTTCATATAAGTAAATAATTACAATTTTAATGAACTTTTCCTTTGATGTTTTAAATTTCCCATTGTTCAACGATTTTGAATCAAACTCTACTGACTGAAACCTTGTGCATACATTTTGCGCTTTTACAGTCAAGAACTAGAACAAACAAGAGTTACTTTGTACTTTCATTAAAGAATGTGAATAAAAATCACATATATTTTATATGTTTTTAGCTCATGAAATGAAACACAGCATCAATGAATATATCATTAATGAAATGTATTCATTTTTTATAGTATTATTCACAATTAAATACCAATTTAACATGGTCTTCAATTGGTAAATATTGATAAAGTTTTTTTCCTAATTGAGAATTTTTACGAAATGAAATTATAATTAGCTAAGTAAGAAAAGATAATTAATTCTTTGATTTAAAACTAAAATCCGGAAAAATTATTGTATCAAACTAAGCGATGCAATAAACAAAACAATTTCAATGCAAAAATATACACTCCATCCGCACTATTACTTACTTTATTAATGGCAAAATATAATAGGAGTTAAGAATGAAATCATCGTGCACACCCATATGCACCTAAGAAAAATTAATCTTTTGTTTATTTCCTGTAAATGAACCTGGAAACTAAATTTTGAGATTACTTTATAACGTTCTACGCATCCTTCGATATTTTATAAAAGAATTTGTAGAAAGAATTTATTAAGAACACAACTTCGAAAGAAACAAATAAACAGAACTTAAAACATACTTTATTGTAAATCTCTTATAAACATAAAAAATAAACACTTCATAAATTCGTTAATAATTTAAAATATTAGAAAAATCAATTATATATTGAATATATAAGGAATAAGTATTTAGTATTTATTTTTTAAGAAGACTTTTATTTAAAATATTGCAATGAAACATTAGAAACATAAATTCTGTTATTTACCATGAAGATAATTCTCTATATTTTTTAAAGAACGCGTTGCTGTGAAGATCTTGGACAAATCAAAGTTGGACAGTAAAACGCAGATGATGTTGGCCCGAGAAATATCATCCATGGAGAATCTCCACCATCCTCATATCATACGCTTGTACGAAGTATTAGAAACTTTGTCCAAGATTTATCTGGTGATGGAACATGCGAATGGTGGAGAACTCTTTCACAGAATCTCTCAAAATGGACGCTTCACTGAGAAGGCAGCCAGGCCACTTTTTGCACAGATAATAGCAGCTGTCGATCACATGGTGAGATCATATACAATCTTCTTAATCAGTAAAATGAGGTATTTCAAATTTGGGTAAGGAAATACAGCAACTGTATATTAAAAGAAGTGATGTACTGTAATTTATCTTGTGTTTTATAAAGAGTGTGTGGATGTAAAGTCAGATATATAGTTTTAAGTTCAGTGCATATACTTTTAATACTATATATTTGGTCCCTCTATTTTTTTACCTTTTTTTAAAATTATTAATGCTGAAGATGTTAACATTTATTGACTAGGATTCTAGTTCTCTCCATAATTCAAATGCTTAAGGTAATGTAATGCAACTATAATATCTTGATTTGTTACTATGGAAACTAGATGTCAATTAATAAACTGACATAGCAATTCACACAAAAAAACAAATCATCATAGTTATGATTTATTCATCAACAGTCGTTTAAATTTATAACAAAGCCCTAAGTAGATAAATTTTATTCCTTAATGTTTATAATTTTTCAAAATGAACTGAATAATATGAACAGTTATTATGTTATTTCAATAAAAAAAGAATACATTATGGTCTACATATACCATTACTTTATGTATGACACAAAATTTACTTCTAATTCCTTTTCAATTAATTTAATTTTAAAACTCAATATTTTAAGAATGTTTAATTAAAAAAATTAAGTGCATTCAATATTACATTATAGAATTTCTATTTTGAAATCCAATCGAAAATAAGATTGAAAAAATCTGCTGATAATAAAATTAAATCCCACTGCTTTGTAATTAAAACAAAAACCCTATTTTGGAAGGAAGTTTTTCAATTTTTTTTCTGCGAGAAAGATAATATAATTCTTGTACGACATGTTGTTCAACATTATAGTTAGTTACATTTTGAAAACATATTTTTTTTCTCGTAAAAAATATTTTGGACGAGAAAAAAAATCTATAGAATAATTATTAATTCCTATAATGCTGCCATCTAGTTCCACTGCGAAGAATTAAGTGGCCCTGTTATGAATAAGAAGAAAAAAAGAAAAAAAATGTCATGTTATTTCATAGCTTTAGTTTGTTTATTAAAATTTTGATTATATATTAAGTGATAAAAATGCTTAATTTTGTTCTTTCGTATTTATATATTGTGAGCAATTAAAAGTGTAAACATTTGCTACTCTAGTTATCAGATTTTTTTATTCATTTTTTTAACTGTATAATAACTTAAATTGCCTTACAGTAATTCAGAATGAAATTGTTTTTGAACTTCCTCAGTTTTCTTACTCATACAGAAAACAGAATGAATGTGGAACATAATGTTAATGTAGGATTTGGTTAGCAGTTTAAGATCAATTCTTGCACAAGAGGGCTAATTGTACTTAGACTAGCAATATAAAGTTGACTCAGAATCGTTATAAATATCCAAGCATCAGATAGTAATGCAACCCACGAAATGTTAAACCGAAGCCCAGAGAGCTAACTATTTGGCTGCCTGGTGGAGAACATTAAAAAATCTGAAATGTACGTTACCAATCTTCCAACTTGAGATGTTCCCAAATTTAAACAAATATGATAATTACTACACGATTAGAATAATATTGATGTTTGAATTTAATATGATTTTCATTTATTATAAAATCTGTGGAAGGACTTAGAGCCTTTCCGGTAATTAGAAACAATACCCATTTCTAGAGGTATCTTTAGTACTGTACAATATTCATAACTGAATTTTTCATTTCTGAATACTACACTATTCATTAACAGAATTAAGTTAAGGTTATTTGATAGAATTTTTCTTCATTTACAAGCAAATGTGCTAAAATTTAATAAATTATACCATTTATTGACAGCACTCAAAGGTAGTTTGACCATTTCAACATGAAGTTACAACTCAAAATTGAAAACATAAAACTCAAATTTAAAAAAAAATTATTTTGGAGAAATAAATCCCTGAAAATCTCTGTTTTTATATTTCACAGATACATCTTTAAAAATAACAAAAGTACTTTCGAAGAAAATTTTTTTAAATTTACAATTGTAATTAAAATACTAAAAATGATATTTTTTTCTTACAGCACATTCACAATATTGTTCACCGTGATTTAAAAGCAGAAAATGTGTTTTTTTCTGGGCCAAACACAGTGAAAGTAGGAGATTTTGGTTTCAGTACTCAAATACGCGATGAACTGGAACCATTGAAAACTTTCTGCGGCTCTCCTCCGTATGCTGCTCCAGAACTTTTTCGAGATGATAGCTACGTGGGCCCAATGGTAGACGTGTGGGCACTGGGTGTGTTACTGTATTTCATGCTGACTGCGGGCATGCCTTTCAAGGCACAAACAGTCGCTGGCTTAAAGAAACAGATCCTCGAAGGTGAATATATCATACCCGAGTACCTGAGTTCAGACTGTCACTTCCTGATCATTGGTATTCTAAAACAAGACCCCAAAACGAGAATTAGCTTAGAACAAATTAAGCGATCGAACTGGCTAGCGGGCCAAACAATGCCATCAGCACTTCCCAAAGATAACTTACAGCTGGCGACAAAAGACTGCAATGGAAATGGGACCATCATGGCGTCTGTTGAGCTGTTTGTCAAACAGACTCTGACGGAACTGGGTATAACGGATGAAATGGTGGAAGACGCAAAGAAGAAAGGCTCTAGAAGCAGTGTTATTGGAACGTACAGAATTCTACTCCACCGGAATTTATCTCAAATAGAAGATGTCCAATCAGTTATACCGGCTCCGGAAACACCAAAGTTCCTAAAGATAAATGGCACTCCGAGGAAAAGTAAGAAAAACAAGAAATCAAAAATGTGTACTATTTTATGAATGTAAATATATAAATATGTATGTATATTGATGTTATATAATAAAATTATTTATCTATGGAAAAAATTATAAGGTATAATTTAATTAAATCATTTTAGATGATAAAGGTACAATTGATGTGTTTTATTTAAATTAACATGAATTCAAATAAATTCAAAAATACATGGAGGTTAAATGTCATCATTTGTTCAACAACCGATCCTTTTCGCACATTTTTTTCCAAAAATTTTTAAAGAAAATCTTAAAAAATCTCACTAACTCTAAAGAAACACAATAAAGATATACTTCACATTAATACCTGTATGAAATAAATACGAATATAAATAAAGCCTTTCTTCTAAAGCAAAATTGAACATTAAATTGTGAATGTTAATTAAATTACTCCAACAAACAGCCAATAAGAATTAATTTTTGTAAAAACATTTTCAACAAACAGAAGTAAAAATTTCAAAACGTTTGAATGCAAAATAATCATTATAAAGGCAACACGGTTTTAGTTAGTTTACTGTAGAACTTAAGGATTAGAAATTAAGGAATTATTATTTTTAAGAATAAAACCAAAAAGTTTATAAAAAAATAAAAAATAAAAACCCTTAATTCAATCAGAATAAGTTTGTAAAAAAGATTTTTTTCATGAAAAAAATTATAAAACAAAAACAAAAAAAAATTTATTTTATATTTCATTAAAAAAGCATCTGTAATAAGAAGATAATATCATATATATTTCAGGTACTTTATTACTCACTTTTACTGTTTACGAATTTTTTGCTATGCAATGTCTTAGATTTATAGGATCAAGTTTTAAAATAAAATAATAAATGCATTGGCTATTAAATTTAAGTACAGTAAAAAGAAGATCATAAATATTTTGTTGTAAAAATTCTGAAGAATTATTTTGCAATTTAATGCAATATTTTTATTTCATTGCAACAAGAGTTTGTAATTTTATAAAAACAATGGAATTTTAGGCACTTTCTTATAATATCTAGTAAAAAGTCTGTTTTACCATTTTTTGACTTACTCTTTATACATACAAAAACTTCCTACCGTCGTTAGTTTGCTGGACATAATGTGAATGATCCAGATTTGCGTGACAATGAATAATTTATGAAAGAAAAATGAGTGATTCTTACTTTTTATAGTAATAAAATATTAATATTTATCTTTCTCGTTTATAATTATTTTTTGCTTTCCGCAAATTTATAGTTCAATGATTCTTATTAATTAACATAAAACTTTTAAAAGATTACATAGTTCTATTCTTGTTCAATTTTTTTACAATATCATTAAAGGTGAATCAGGACATATATATAATGAAAATTACAACTTAAATACTGTTTATATTCTTTCAATAAATTTTTAATTTGATAAATTGCGAATGAGAAAGGAAAAAATAAGCAGAAAATGCTCTGAATGAAAAATTTGTTGTTGTTATTTATGAAATTTGGATACGCCATGCTTGCTAGCTCGCAGCTATATGAAATTAAGTCAGAAGGGTGTACCTATTGTTTAACCAGAGCACCACGAAGGTGAAAGTACAACTTTGCTCTAAACTCCTCCGATAGATGGCACCACCAGAGGATCCACACCCTAAATTTTGACTTTGATATGGAGAAGGAGGAAATATTCTCTAGACCATTACACCCATGGTAACTGCTCAACGACCACAATGTTTTCAATTTCACAGAGTACGTATGTTGCATGTATTCGGCGGGTCTTTGGTGGTATTCGGTATCAAACCCAGACCTTCCGGATGGAAGGCCGATGCCCTAACCACTAGTCTACCACGACCAAAGCTTGTTGTTGATCGTAGAAGAAATAATTATGCTTTTTATACATTATATGAGATAATATATGTATGTGTATGCATACAAAATTTTAAAAAGCATTGTTTACGAAGTCAAGGCATGTTCATTTTAATGGCAATTTATTTTCAGAATAAGTAAAATCAATTACTTTCCAAAACTCAATTTTTTTAATTTTGTTAATTTTAGAATAATTTAAAAAAGTATAATATATATTTTCAAACACATTTTTTGCATATAATTAGATTTCAGATTTTTTTGACATTTTAAATTCATTTAAACGGTATACACACAAGTATTTTAGATTAATCATATTGTCACAACTTAATTTTAAAAGTTCATTAGATTCAGCTGCATTAAAAAGTTTTTCCCTTAATAAAACTTCCTGAAATATTAAGAAAATTTATTCGAAATAACCAAATGTCTAGTTATAATCTTATAGAAAAATTTAACTATTGTTCTGTAAAACAAATTTAATCCTCCATCATTTTAAAATTTCAAATAATTATATAAGCATATTCATGTTTTTCAAACACAGTAAAACAAATACTGTGGTACTATTACACTATTTCCAAATACAAGGAAATTGTTTATCCCTGAATTCGAGGTACTTTCCCACGAGTCTCATTCTACAGCTTTCACTTTAATTAAATACAAGAGGTCAATGCCTTCAAGCTAGATTTCATTTTTTTCTTCATTTTTCAAGAATAAAAATTATGTTTTATACTTCAGGTTTTATTCTTCTTTTTTTCTCGTCCATTTTTTGAATTGCACGCCTTACCTGTAATTGCATTTACATTTACATGATTGATGTTTCTCTATTCCATTGCAGTAATACACAGACGAAAGGAAATAAAAAATATTCACAGTTCTAGGATATTATTCTTATTTTTTTTTCATTAAGGATATGAAATAAGTTTTGTAAGATTTAGTCTCAATATCCATTAAATTCACTTTAATACTCAAGATACTTTTAAAATAAATTTTTTAATTAAAATTCAAGACTTTTATATTTATCAATTAAAAAAAAGCTCTTATTTACCTAAATAAATCTCTCTTATTTAAAATTCTCCATTAATGTCATCAGATATTTCACTTTTAACTGATAATTTTTAAAAAACTGTAAGAGGTAAAATAATACCTGTTAAATGTGTATTTTTTAAGTTAGAGTTCTAAAGGATAAAATTCCAAAAATAGAACTTTTAGATATTCAAGAAATGTCATCAGAATAGTTTTTTTAAATACTTGTTTACTAAGAATAGTTCACCTTTCAACTCTGTCATCAACAGAGTTAGTTGCATTTTATATTGAAAGACACTATAGTGGAAAACTCGTCGCAGCCACGATTATTAATGAGTCCTCATAGTTCAAAAGAATCTATTATTTGTTTTTAAATAAAAGACTCAAAACAAATAACAAAGTGGAAACAAATAAAAGACTCAGAACTTAGCTTGCCATCTCCACAGATATAATTTTACTCGAATGATATTGCAATCTGTTTTAAGATATCCAGCCACCATTAGTAGATATGATGGATCTTCTGTTGCATGTGATATAGAAGCCGTTGCCTTTAAGTAATGAGAATGAAGCCTGTTCTTATACGGTCACTGTGACTTCATCTAGAAATTTTCAAATATGCTTATATTTTCACCATTTTCTATATGGATTTTAAGAAAGATTTTTCAAATGTATTTTTAAATATAAGTTAGAGCATGAAAAGAAGATCATTCTCGAAAATTAAAATGTCTTTGCAGTATTAATGAAATAATTTCAATTTTCTGTTATATTTTCTTAGTGAATAAATAAAATATTTTAAATGTGAAAATTCCATAACACTTTTAAATACTTAGGAAACATCTTAACTCAAAATTAAAAAACATCAGAGTTAATCATCACAGTCCGAATATTTACATTTATGTTTTTTCTAAGTTTCTCATTAATTTTCTATCGTAGTTAAATTGAAAGGAGATATATCTGCTCAAATAAAATTAAGATGCAGACAATGTTTCACCAGAAAAAATTATTCATTTGGTTCATGAAAATTTTCCTCCAAAGAAAAGCTTAATTGAGGAAATCTGATTCATCAATGTTATCATAAATAATATATATATATATATATATATATATAATCTTTCTATTAATTCTAATTAACCATTTAACTACACGATTTCATTTTTAATTGTTTTTTGTATCGTTTTCTCTCTCTCTAATCTAACGTAGATAATTTAATATATTTTCTGACGAGAGCAACTTAAGGATACAGATGTATAGTTTGAGATTCAGTGTGTTTTGTGTATATATATATATATATATATATATATATATATATATATATATATATATATATATATATATATATATATATATATATATATATATATATATATTTTACACTCTTTAAATATACCGCCAGGGAAATGATAACTAAAGAGATCCATTTTCGGTGCATATAGCTGCACAGTTTTACCATATCAGAAATAAGACTAAGGTAACATTTTTTTACTAACGCTATTGATCCCATTAGCCATAAATTCACTATATTACATTTTGACCAACGTTGTTGGAAACATAAGAAAGACTCAACTTAGAAAAATATAATTCTCTAATGTTTCGTACATTGACGCCAATCTTAAACTGATTAATCTAAAACTATGCTTACTTTTCAACGTGGTAGTTCAGAACCGAACAAATAATTAAATTATAAATTAGTATTTTTACTCATTGCTCTCTGATAATTCCAGTGTTTTTTTAATAAGTTCTATACCTAAGCTTCATCTTAGGATAGGAACCTTAATTTCAATCATAATATAGTCAATTCAACTATATATCAGTCTTCTAATTAGACTTTCAGATTGGATAGATATTTGCATTTGGTTGACATCTAATTTTCATGTAATCTAGTAATAACTAAGAAAATCAATGTTTAAAAGCATTAATATTTTCATTCAAGTGTATATCTGTCTGCTTTAATGATGAACCAAAATTTCTTACAGGTACAAAGATTCTTATAGGTTCTCTCAATTTGTGAATAGATGAAAATTACTACATTACAAAATATACCCTAAATAATCAAATCTTAAAATATTATCTAATTTTTAATTCTCTCATAGAAAAATAAAAATACAATCATACAGACTGCTATACGGTAACTCTCTTTTCTGAATCAAAGCATAACAAATTCAAACATTTTCCTGTTTTAACTGCAGTTGTAAATACACAAAGCTACATCATGTTACAACCTTCATTTTTCGTGTTTCATTCTACTATGGCCATCTGCAGGGGTTCCTCATCCAATGCTTGTGGTCATCCACTGCGAGCTTCATCACAGAGGGACAAATCTCTTGACCTGAATTAGTGAAACCAATACCTTGACTTTAGTTCATTCACAGCACTATAACCAAACACTCGACATATTCAATGATTGAATGCAGCAGTTTATAAGCTGACTTTGAAATTGCAAAGCAAACAACTCCGAACGAGTTCCTTCGACACGTCCATTTCTCTTCGCTACTGTACAAGTTATGATAGATGAATATGAGCAGTGGACCGGCTTTTATAACTATTGATATTCCTACTCTCGACTGACCGGTGTCTCAACACTTCATACTCTAATTTGTGTACTCATTCTCTTTTCATTCAATGACAATGTCGAAATGGCAAGAACTTTCTTGGTTACCTTATAACTTAACATCAATGTTCGGTGGGCAACATCTTGTATAAAAATTATCTGATTGAAACATTCCTTTTGTCGAAGCAGCATAGTTATATGTTTAGTGAGCTTGTCGTGATATTTTTTTCTGCATTTATAATTTACATTAGTAGTCTTCTCGGAATGATGGTCTCAAAAAAATGACCCACTCATATCTTTTGCTGTGAAATCATGCCAAACAATGAAACGCATGGAAATCTTGCACAAGTTAGAAGCCTAAATTTAGTAATTCTGTGTGTTAGCAAATGTTTCAAAGTAAAAATGGATCTCATCTCCTCATATTATTTTTCATGAGAAAACATCACAAATCTCATCCTATCAAAAAATGATGAAGTATTTACTTCATCATTTTTTGATAGGATGAGATTCAGATTGAGATTCAGATTTTTGATAGGAGGAGTCAGTCACTTATTACACATCACCGTGTTTAAATTCTCTAAAAAAACTTATTTTTTATGCATAGTAGAGGAGAATTCGTTGTAAATCTTTCCATACGGTGAAACAATTCATACTCAATTGCCTTTTCTGCTACTACCAGTAATAATTTCATTGAACCATTGACAACTTTAGTTGCAACATCAGGTGCTATCTCATTTGATATAAGATACGTCTTTTACTTATGCAATTTATTAGTGACTTTGTTCCCTCAAACTGCTTAATCATTTCATTCGAATCATTAAGAGATAAAAACTAGTTTCTGTTGATATTTAAATTTAGAAGATCTGTGGATCTATTTGCACTGATCAAGATAATAAAGTTTTACCAAAAATGTGATCTCTTGTAAATTTAGTCGCATATTCGTTTGAACTGCTTCACTTAAGCTGAAAAAATATTTCAGATTTATCTGCATGTTTTTAGAGTCCAAATTACTGATATTGTACTGTAATTTCACTTGAAAGCATAAATTTACATTTTGCTTTGAAACTAGCTTTTCATACTAAAACTAGAATTAGTAAACTCTAACAGTGTTGTATACATTCCAATAGCTGATTTTTAAAGCAATTTTTTTTCGCGCGGAATCTCATTTATCATGCATTATTTGTCACTATATCAAGATTTGGCGATATTTTCCTTGTTAAAATGAGCTTCAAGGTTTTTTGAATAACATTAGTTTAAAACAAATTACCCTGTATGAAACATTTCATTATATAGCATATTTGGCGTTTGGTGGCGAAAAATGATTTTTCGCCACCAAATTTTTGAAATGTGAGAATTTCTTTAGGGCTTGTTTGAGTTTGTGTATAGTATCAAAAGGAGGGAGGGACATTTTATAGAATGGAGATTTACGTAAATTTCATTTGCTGTGCAATTTAAAATTTTGTTGCTCAAATCGTTTTTGTTCACCAGTATCGAAATATTATTAAAAACTTATTAAATTATATAATAACCTTTCTGGTAGCTGTCTCACTTTTATCTATGTGCAAACATATATTTCTTACAATAGAGTATATGTTGAAACCATCAATGAGAAAATAATATTATAGAAATTCTTATAAATTTAATTTTTACAGATACAGATACTTAAAAATTCATGTTAAAATTTAGTAATGAGTGAGAAAAATCAGAACTGCTTTCAGAATTAAAGATTTGCTTTTCTGTGAATTTTATAGTTACAAAAATAAAATTCTATTTTTTAAAATGTAACGTATCATGCTTACTATGGCGAAAATTTTAATAAGTATTAACGAAACATAAATTTTATAAGAATTCTAAGCTTTTTATTTCTTAAAAAAGTTTTTTTCTCAATTTGGAATTGCGATATTATATAAAAAACTTATATAATTTAAAACAGTTTCCATGGGAAAATATACTTCTCTCACGAAAAGTTGAAAAACTCTGAGTATTGTGGGACTTTCTAGAATAGCTTATACGGAAAAAGTATATAATATTATTCTCCTTCTCACTCAGACAATTTTCTTTTAGAAATAATTCATGCGTATTTTTTAAAAATGTTTTTAACTCTTTTATATTTTTGTAAATTCTACCTAACACACAAAATGCATTAGATATTTCGTATTATTTTCTCACGGGAATAATTTTCTGTTCAAGAAGTTTTGAACCAAACTAAAATTTCAGGGTTTCGAAATAAATTTTGATCTGCTGAAAACCGGATCTACAGAAAATAACATCCATTAACGTGTAAATAATAGTCTCTCTCAAGCCTTCTAGAAAACATCTTTATTTTTATGTTTCCTGTAAGCATAAGAGATTTTAACACTGATTTGTGATCTTCCATATTTACTATCTAATACTGAGAAGAATCATTTAATAATTTAATTTCATAAGAAATGAAATGTTTAAATTACTAATAACCTTCAAAAGAATTGAAAATATTAGATTCTTAGGTGATTTCGATAAAAAATTTTTAAAAAAATAATGCAGAGTTTACAAATTTAAAAAAGTAAAAAAGGAATTTTAAACTAACTACCATTTTTGTTTTATAACTTTGAAAGTTTAATAAAATATTTTATAACAAGAACAATTTCTTTGTCTGAACAACTTAAGCAAAAGCCCAATGTAAATCACTAGTTCCAAGGTCAAAACGGTCAAGCTTATACAAATGGAAAAAAACTGGAAATCTTTTCTACAATATTATATTATCAATTCTAACCAAATGCCGATATAAATAAAATTCTCATCAAAGAAGTAGAAGAAAATTAAAAACATTTTATAGAAAACAATGTTTCTAGTTCGAATATAGAACTAACATAGAAGAAATAACCTCACAAGTTATAAGGCTTAAAACCAAAAAGGCCCCAGGTTACAAAGTTACTAATAACATAATAAAAATATAATAAGAGCTTTACTAAACAAGCTAATTAAAATTTACAATAATTGCCTCAAAATATTCTATTTCCCCAATATCTGGAAAGAATTAGAATGCTATATCCCTGTGGAAAAAAATTTTCACCACAGAGTTTAATGTTAAAAATTCTTGTTAAGATTAAAAGTAATTACAGTTTTGGGTTTGAAAGTATATTAATAAAAATATTTAAGAAAAATATTTTTTCAATATAAAATTTTCCTAGTGCTGTTAAACAAATAAATAAGACATTTAATTAATGCTGATAATTTTAAAATAATACTTAATTTGAAAATATTTTAAACATTTTTTAAATTAATAATTTAATTAGCTATATTAAAAATTATTTAAAATATACTTTATTAAGATTTTCTCCGTAAAAAGTTATCACATTAAAATATGTTTTTAAGTATGTAAGTTTGGAAGAAATTTCTTTAAATCATAATTCCTCCCTTATTTAAGTTAAATACTTTTAGATATTAATCATTTATTATCAATGAAGTATTTAATTTACTATTAATTATAAGTAATTTTGTATAACAGTTTGTTTATCATCAATACTATTAGTTTTAGCAGCGCTAGAGAGTTGAGTAATATTGTCACTAAAATAATGATTTATAATGTGATAAAATAAAAAAAGGCAAATCCTTTACTCTAAGCCAAAGTGTTTTAAAATAAACACTTGGTTTCCAGCCTTCCATTGAAAAATCATTTCTCGAGGAACAATTCAAAAGAAGCAAAACATATTAATAAATTTAAATTCTTAGAAATTAAACATGCGAAACAAATATAAAATTGATAAACCCTCATTGAATAAACAGAAATAAACAAAAGACATTTTATCATTAAAGTGAGGTCTATTTATTATTCAATGAGATAATACATGGATCACATATTTCAACTATATTATTCCTTTATTCGAAAAATAAAAAATGTATTTATCTTTTTATAGGGAGAAAATTATTTTTCTCTATAATGTGAAAATCAGGTAAGAAGAGAACAATTAGAAAAATTTATTTTACTAATTGCTTTATTTTGATTGAAAGGTGTAGATTCATAATTACTTTTTAAGCATAAAGTTGTTCTTCCGTTCCAATTGAGATCATGATTACGCAACTTTATTACAATTCTCATTTACGCTTAAAATATTCATGACGTCAGATAAGTTTCATCTACGTAACGTCGTATTGAAACGGTGTTGTAAATCCGACTTGTCGACGAATTTGCTGCTTGTCTTCAAATCGCATTCTTCGAAAGGGAGCAAACGAGGAGAAGTTAACCATCAAATGTCTGAATGTCGTCGGCGATGAGAAAAATCCCTCCATGATTTTTACTAATAATAAAGAAGTATCTTTTTTCCGTTTGTAAAATCGTAAAAATCATAAAAATTATCTGTTGCTCTGAATAATTACTTCTCAAATTTTGGAATCTTCAGCGATATTGCTTCCAAAATTGAACATGTTGAAAATAGAACAGGAAAAAAAGCGAATTGAAAAAGACAAGACAAAACATCCACTTTATAATTAGTTTAAATTGACAAGGACGATTAAATTTTTTATATTTTTTGAAATTTATTTATATAGTTTTTTAATTATAAAGTGGTTGTTTCTTTCGTTACAGTTTAGATCCTGAATACACCATTTTATAACGATTTTCATTGGTTTAAAATATATGTCAGATAAGTTTCATGTACGTAACGTCGTATTGAGACGGTGTAGTAAATCCGATTTGCCGATGAATTTGCTGCCTGACATCAAATCACATTCTAAAAGCGGCAGCAAACAAGGCGAAGTTCATTTTGTTAGTAAAATTATTTCTTATATAAGTTGCAAAGTATCGGTTTTAGAAGCCATTTTCCCTTGATTCAAGTCATTAATAAATGGGCAATAGAATACCAGGAAAAGCAAAATGAAAATGAAATGATAAAACATCAACTTTATAATTAGTTTAAATCGGCAAAAACGATTTAAATTTTTAAAAATTTAATTATTTAATAAAATTTAAAATTAATAATTGTGATATTTGTAAGCAATCTCTTTTGAATCTTAAGACTGTTGTCTTGCTCACTCCAACATTAAAAATTTTCTTTTAATTAATATTGCTGAAATAATAAAAAGCAGACTTGTTAAATATGGGCTCAAAAAGTTCGTTGAATTTCTTTCTTTTTTTTCATAAAATTTTTATCTTGAAAAATTGTAGGATCAGTGAATTTAATTTGAAAAAATATAAGGTAAAAACGTGATTAAAAATTTGACTATAATAATAAAATTTCATGAATAAACCTATACTTTTATTATGCAGAAGTCATTTAATTGTATCATTCCTTATACTACAAGATCATTTCGAGGGTCTATGTCTCTCTTTTCCCAAAATAGTGCTCTAAATTTTTGACGAGTTTTGTAAAAAAACTTAATCTTATTCAATGAGCCTATAAGCCTACGAGCATAAAGCTCCAAAACTGTTTCTGTCATATTACTACTGCTACTACTCATTCCGAGGAATGATGAAATATGTCTGTCAAAATTTACGAGCCTATGTTGTAATTTTATTTTATAGCCAGAATGTGATGATAAAGCGTACATTTTTTTTAAGTAAACGATTTGTAGAACTCAACTTTATCCTTTTAAATTTTCTATACCGCGATGCGGAACATAAATAAATTACTTGTAAAAGCTCAAAAGTTTATAAATAGACACTTATCAAACATGGGACATACGTTATTTAATGAACAAACCGTGGAGTATTTTTGGAACAATTTCATTATGGTTAATGGTTAGTTAGTCTAATTAGTTATGTAAAATAATCGTTAATGTTTACCTTAAATAATTAATGGCAAACCTCGTTATCCAAAAACAGTTTTTATAATTTGTTTGCATATGGTTCCTTTAATAGCCTAAATGTTTATAGATTGGTTTGAGTGAATAATTTTCTTTATAAATTGATATGAAAAAAAACACTTCACAGTTAATAATTTTAATTTAAAAAAACAATATAATTCCTTTTTATCGCATAATTTTTAAGATAGGTTTAATATTCTTATAAAAGTTATTTTAAATTTGTTTAATTAAAGTAGTTAACTTTTAAATCAAACATTTACAATTTTAAGGGTAGTACAATTTTTTTAACACAGATCATTAATAAAATTTTTTTGACGAATTTTTGATTAGTAATGCTGAACATCTGACACTATAAAATAGTTCCCTCGTATACTTTGAAAATTACACTCTTTAGGACTTGCAATACCGTAAAAAAATATCTTAAGCTTTATCACCAAATAGAATCAAAAATCTGAGCAAAACATACTTTATATGCTCTCTAAAACAATAAAATTCTTCAATATTCAACACTTTTATTATTGTTCAATAAGAAGTATTCACAAATTTAACGGGAAATATATCACTGGAGAAAATGTTTGCTTTCTTTTAGGTTTTCTTTATTTCGACGTCTGAATATTGCCTTATCGAAAGAATCTTCCCAGAATATGAAATATCATACCAATAAATATTTCATTGTTGAGCTTAATCATTCGGATTATTTCATCTTAAAAAGATTTCGTTTCCTATTTTTGTCAACTATATTAGTCAATTTTTGTACATGAAGGCTTATTTCCGGGAAAAAAATAATTCTAAGAGAAAAAGAATTACAGTAAATTAGCGCGTGATATGAATATGTGAAAACATTCAATTCTAACAAATTGAGTGTTATAATTTTTTTGTAAATATTTAAATTAAGTGTACATGTATTGAAACTCTTTTCATATCTTCATAACTATAAATTAAGAATCAAAAATAGCATCTGATTTCTAAATGTGCTCCATTGTAATGGTAAATTTTGTGAATTAAATTTGAGAATGTGACTTTTTATTGATTGCTTACCAACAGTACCAGTAAATGTTTATTGTCATAGTATAAACTAAAAATCAACATAAAAAACTGGTATTATAAGATAATAACTACACTCACGTCCATAAACTAAGGATAATTCAGAATCATACAGAAATAGAACTCTAAAATGAAAATTTCACGTAGAATTATCACACACATCTTGAAGAATAGTATGCAAATTAAAAGAAACCACCAAATGGCGCAGATAGTACGTCACAATGACGAGAGTGTGAGAGAGGGGTATATAAGGAATGGTTGTAAAGAAATAAAAATGTTCAAAAGCGCTTTAAAAGCCTTTTAGTGCAATAAACACATAGTTTTGGTACAAAGGAAGCATTTGGATGATGTTTTACGTGGTAGAATTATCAGCCGTCTGGAATGTGAACGTACCCAGCTGGAAGTATCCGAGGCACTTGGAACCAACCAGAGTGGCAACCAAGCTTTAACAATGATTCCAAGATGATGGCAATGTGAGTAGACGTTACAGCACAGGTCGTCTCCGAGTTACAACGCTGAATGAGTACCGATATTTGACAATTACTGCCAAAAGAAACAGATGGAGCACAGCATCAGACCTGTCTCGTCAGCTCTCTTCAGCTACCGGTACGACAGTTTCAATGCAGACCGTGTACAGACACTTAGGGCACATTGGTCTATATGCTCGTAGGCCTGTCAGATGTGTTTCACTTACCGCAAGACACCTGCAGTTAGCCTGGAGTAGAGAACATGCATTGTGAACACCGCAACAGTGGTCTTGTGTGATGTTTTCTGTAGAGTCCAGGTTTAGCTTTCAGTTTGATTTTCGCCGGACTTTCATATGAAGAGGACCAGGTACCCGTTACCACCAAGAGAACATCGATGAACGACACCGTTACGGTGGTGCAGGATTGCTCGTTTGGAGAGGAATCATTCTGGGTTCCAGAACTAACCTGCATGCTTAGAATGTAACAATGACAGGCCACATCTATCGGGGTGTCATTCTGGAACAACATGTACGTTTGTTTCGAGGCGCCATAGGTGCAGAATTTCAGTTTATGGATGACAACGCCCGTCCTCACCATACAAACATTGTAGACGAATGCCTTTAATCGGAGGATATCATCCATGTGGACTGGCCAGCATACTCACTGGACTTGAATCCAATGGAGCATGTATGAGACATGTTTGGTCGACGAATTGCCGAACATCAACCCCCTCCCACATGTCCACCGGAACTTCGTAGAACATTGCTTGATGTGAGTGGTGTAATATTCCCCAAGATCAGATCGATAATTTGATACTCAGCATGCTCAGGCGCTGTACCACCAAGTATTGCATTGTCTGGGGGCATACTATGTACTAACCATCATTCCAACCATGTTATATTGGTTTTTGTAAATAGGTTCTTTTTTTAAATTTGCTGCACCGAGTGAAAGTCGCAATTTTTATTAATGATGTCAAACATATAGCATCTTTTTTGCTCTTTACCTTTTGTTTAATAAAAAAATTTTACAAATAAGTCACATTTCTTTTGCTTCTGTCTTTTTCGTTGCCAAACTTGCATCATAGTTAATAAATGGACACGAGTGTATTTCTACAAATTTTCCATAATTTATTCCCGTATCCTGGCTATGATTGAGAATATTTTTATAAAATGATAATGATTAAAATTGACATAATGTTTACATATATGGAAAAAAATAAAAAACTCTTAATAAAATAATTTGATTATAAATGAAGGGTCACTGTAGAATCTATCACCCCTTGGTTTGGCGAAACATTTGCCGATAGATCTTAGCAATAAAATTCAAATTCTGGTAACCCAGGTAAACCTATCTTTGTACAACGTTTGTGTATCGGCCATATTGTTAGTCACATCTTGGCGTCAAAAATGACCAAAAAATTAAGAGGTTATTGTAAATTTACTTGCTGGAATGATTTAAAAAGAACGTAAAGCGAGACATGGACTGTAGCATCAGGCGAGTCACGAACTTCACCTTTATGTTTACTTTGGAAAACTTGCCCATCATCAAGCTCTTCGTAATTTTGAACCACGGTCAGGTGACGAGGTTACGCCTGAGTTAACATTTTCCTCATCCACGTCACACTAGTGAAAGGAATTTGGACGTCACATATAAACGTGGAATGCCCCTACCCACGGAGCTCCAGCAATCCAGTGAAGAAATATGTGTGATCATCCTCCCAATCACCTCAGCGGCAAATGATACTTCACTCTGCTGATCTTAACAGAAAGCGGTGTGAAGCACTAGATCTCCAATAATAAGGATAACAAATCAAGCATTCTTTAATCATCAATAAAAATAAGAACTAACCAATAAAGGTAATTATCAAAATTAATTACATCTTATATTCCTCGGTAGCTCATTGTAACTTAATAAATTTAACAATATAGATGAGGTTTGATCTTGCTAGAAATCGTAAAAGTAATAAGAATAAATGATGTTAATAAATGGAACAAAATTTGCAGAAGTAAGCTAAATATTTTTTGATAAAATCTATAAATATTAATAAAAGATACTAAATGTGGAAAAATTGATATCTTTTGTTAAAAATGAAATTGTTTCAGTATTTAACAACATTAGTTACATATTGTACTGGTTTTAAATTGAAAGCAGTTTTTTTTTGTGATTGAAAATTTAAATTTGAATGGACTTTTGTATTCTCTCTTAATTTATTGAAGATTATTTTTGTGTTTTGCATCAATTAAAGTACTTTTAAAATTTCTCCGAGTAAAATATACAAAAATAAATTGGCTTTAGATTAGACAAGTTATCATTATATATATGTGTGTGTGTGACAGTTTACGGTAAAATCTATGATACTCATTAAAATATTTAATTAAAAGCAGGCAAATTATCTGCCTAAAGTATATCTTTTAATTCTTAACTATTATTTTAATTAAGTTATTTCTTTTTTTCATTCATTGTTTTTTACATTTTTAATGCAAAAAATTATAAAAGAATTTAAACTGCTGAGTTAAATAAAGAAATAAATTTATTAAATTTTTATTTATATAAAATTTGTTATATTCAACAGAAAATTACCACAGACAAAAAAGTAAAACAAAAGAAAGTTTTTCTTCTTTGAAATTAGTATTATAAAATTATAGTTATCTCAATAATTTTTCACAAATACTAAATAATTAGTCCCAGTCATAAATTTTAATTTTATTATTATTATATATTTCTACGAGTACCTATGTCATGTGAATACTGAGAAAGTCGGACTCCACACAAAATTAAGAGTTAATTGG
The DNA here is from genome assembly GCA_037975125.1 of Latrodectus hesperus. NCBI lineage: Eukaryota > Metazoa > Arthropoda > Arachnida > Araneae > Theridiidae > Latrodectus > Latrodectus hesperus. Next base: position 23,578,845 of record CM075856.1, read on the forward strand.
AAAAGTGGAGCAACGCACCCCATATTGCCAGCCTAGCTGAAACGAGACAACAATAAAAACAATATATATTTTCTGATAAGCTATTATATATATGCGTTTATATATACAAATATATGCATATGCTGAAAATATTCAAGAGGAAACCAACCTCTGAAAGAAATTTCCCAATTTTTAGTACAAATTAACCTGCTTTCTATTATTTTATTCACCAAACTATAACAAATTAATAAGTAGTAAAGTAAATTAGTAAGGTTACTATTTTTATGTATTATAAAATATTTTTATGCAAGATACATTCAGTTCTTCAGTATTCAAATTAATGCTTTCCGCTACAGTTAATGATTATATTTTTTAGAGGATAATTTAATAATATTGCATTTTATTACATTGGCAACGAATAAAAATTCTCAAATCTTTACTGGTAACAAATATTTTTTAACAAACCTTATGAAAATAAGTCGTTTTATACAAATTATTTATTCACATATAAAAAAACAAGAGCTAACTACTTCAACAAATAATGAGAGTTATGCTTTTTTACATCTTTTATCAATGCTTTTATATTCATCAAAAAGCCTTTAAATATCCATTTCTAATGCTTATAATTTTCACTAAAGAAATCACAATTACTATTACGTGTAAGCAAATTCATTAGTTTTACACAGAGTGTGTTGATATATATGTTCTTAAATTATGTAAATAATATTTAGAAAAACAATAAAATAAAGCAATTACTTAAAACTCCATTAGAATAAAACAGATAAATTCATCAAGCAAACTGTGTCTACTTTTTTACAACTGAAATCCTTTAAAAGTAAACATTTTAACAAGTGTTTTGGTACATTTTGGTGACCTAACAAATAAGAAATTTTCTCTGATTCAAAATTTATTCATGAATTATCGCTACTGCCTATAGCTTTGCGCTATTTTGAAGAAACATTCATAATATTTTTCAGTCGTTTTAATTTGTGTATTAAATAACTTATTTACGAAATTTTGGCTGTAAAAAAGCGACGCACACTATACTATTAAATGAAAAGAATGTAAAAATCTAACAACATCTCGAAGTCAAGTCTTATAAAACCTATAAAGAATATTTCAGTATTGAAATAGTACTTTAAAAATAAAATCTTTTCATGATCTATCAGAATAAGACTTTTGATTCAATTGTGAATCGTTACTCATGCTCTTAGGATTATTGATTTATAGAATGCGTTTTATTAAATGTTTACGCTTGTTTGATACTATTTACTACTTTAATGAAAAAATAAAACAGAAAATATATTACAGAAAAGGTCTCGTTTACATCTCTAATATAGTTTAAAAGAATCAATAGGTTCAATTTATATTACGATACAAAAATAGAGTGTTTGGGACTCCAACCTGTTGAATAAATAATTTCTCTGGATTTTCAAGGTCTCACATAAATACAACATATGCATAAATCACTTTTTTTATCACCAGATAAGAACTGTGTAAAAACAACTATGAAATTTTCGTAGAATTGTTATTTTCTAGATTTCCTTGGAAAAAAAATTATATCATGAGGTTGATCCTCAATGGAGATTCACAAGCGAAAAAAATTAATGCCTACAAATGTTATTGAATTGTGGTTCACAGAAATAGGAAAAAGAGTATTCATAAGAATTATAAAATAAAAGAATGAAATCATTTTTTAAATCAAATCTTTTCACATGTTTAAGGCTCTTTTAATATTCTATCGCTAAATACACAAAATTTGAGTCAGTTAAGCATTTTGAGAATTTAAATCAATTTCAATATCCATATTTAACAGACACTTCAAAATATTAAATGATAGTGTATGCAAATATCTTTATCTCAGTATTTAAAGTTAAAATGAAAGAATTTTTTTTAGAAAAGTTCATTAAATGCAGAAATTATAAAAAAAGCTTCACAATTCAGGTGTATGAAAAAGTACAACTGGATGAAAGTTAAGTAAAAAGATATTTGCAACTGATTCTTGTAAGCAGCTTCATTCACATTTATAGCATTCTTGAAGATAATAAACATCTGTGTCAGGATTTTACATATTTTAATGTCTAAGTTGCTGTTTATTTGAATTTTTTTTTAAAAAAAAGCATGCTTAATAATAAAAGTATCAAACCAAATTGCTGAAAGAAGTAATTTTTTTGTTTGGTAGAAAAATTTGAAGAATGTATAATATCCAAAATATAGTAGATATTTTTGATATTATAGAAAACTTTGATTTTTACGAATTTGTAGGGACTGTAGACTTACGAATTTGTAGGGACTTTGTAGGGACTGAATAGAAAAATAATATATGAGATTATTAAAAGATCTGATTTTTTTTACCAAACTAGTATTTCTTTATTAATATAATCCGATTAAAAAATTCATTTAGAATGCACTATATGAAACACATACAAAATACGATTCATGCGTAAAGACAATACTTACTGTTATTTTATTGATCATTCCAAGTATTACATAATTTCAAGCACATTGATAAAGGCATTGCTTCTAGAAAGTATATTTCATAAAGTCCCTCCAACTGCAATCCTATAATCACTGTTTACAAAAAGGTCCTAGGATATTTATATCTGAAGTTGTTTATTATGTCCAGACCCCATGGATCAGGACGTGTTACATTAGGTGGAGAACCACCATACCAATCAATTCATGATCCAAGACTTCATCGAGAGCAATGTAGTTATCCACAATTAGAAGAACTTCAGGATTCTCCGATAAAAACGATGATCTAAGCCTCAGACAACTTTCTTTATTGCTTCTTATCATCCAAGCTGTAATAGATAGGCAAAAGTTAGTTATTGAACATTTTTTTAAACAAATAGGTTTAAAATGTTTTATGCTAAGTTTCACAGCAAAACTGTTGGATTTCTCTTTAATGATTTTACCATCAATGGGAATATTCATTCCTCTCAATTTTCTCAGGCAAACTAGGAAAACTTTTTCCAATTTCGGATGATTTGTTTATTTACAATATACTCGAAAGTGATCACTTTTGCTGGTACTGTTATCTTTTTAAAGGATTTTTCCCATGTTTTTAAAATTGTGAAGAGTTTGTTCTTTGAAATTCCATTTTTTTGACAAGTTTTGTATTTTGTAATATTTTTTCTCTATTTATTTTAGAATTTCCTTTTTTACCTCGACTGATAAACATGTTCGTTTCTTCAATTGCAACATTTCACAACGGAACAGATTAGTCAGCGTTTCAACAAATGATACTTCATAAATTGAGTTGCTTTTTTTCACGTATGAGAAAGATAGAAGTTGGATTCGATACCATGGGTTTTTTTCCCCATCAAATGTATGTCATCACAATGTTTGAAATGCCTTGTATGTGTCTACATGTTGTTCAAAAATGTATCAAATTATCCAGCCTTATATGATAAAAAAATCAAATTTAAAAAATTTAAATAATATCATATCATAAAAATACAAAAGCAGAGAAAAAAATCATTTGTCAAGAACGAAAGTTCGAAAAAAAGTGATTTTTCAAAGTTTTAGTTCGCAAATGGGAGTAAAATTATCATTGTGTCTAAAGTGTGTATATAATTGTTATTATAATAAATTGTTAAAAATATAATTGTTAGAGAGTAGTCACTTATTGGTAAAAACTTGAGTATTTGTAAATTAGAGGCTCATAAAAACATGCGTCTACTGTTGCATATTCTCTTACAAAGCATCTAACAAAGAACTCGGTGACTTAATTCAACACCGTAAAAAGAATGCTTACAAATAAATCAATTACATAATATTGTTGTATATGCTTGTTATAAAAGCCTATATGTAATATATGACGTGCCTCATAATTACCCAAAACATATCTTCATATCAGTTCATCTACTTGATAACATTATAAAAATAGGTTACAATAACAAAAATAAACACCAAAATATCTGATGTGATAAACAATTTGAAGAGTTATTAAAATTGCTTTGAATCATATAATGACAAGTATATTATGGGGATTATATAATGACTTATTAAATTATATTGCGACAAGTAACGATTGGTTATATAATTGATGCAGTTTATGAGACATATCAGCTATAAAACAAAAGCTTTAATCAAATAACAAATATAAGTCAGTATTCTTAATAAAATTGAGTAATTCTTAAAACAATTTATAAAGTGTGTATTGAATTAAAATTACGACGAAAGCTATCATAAGAGCTTTATAACGTACACCTGGTGAATGGTCAAAATGTCAAATTTAGCTCGAATACTATTATAGGGAAAAATGGATATTAATAAAGAACAATTGATTTCAGTATGTAAAAGTTGTGTAGACATAAAAGATGACCCGGCTCAAAAGATGGCCGTGGTTCAAAATTACAAGGCACCTTAAAAAGAGCAAAGTCGTACTTTCACCTTCGTGGTGCTCTGATCCAAATGAAAGACGCTCCCTTTGACTTAATTCGCACAGCCAAAAAGCATAGCGAGCTTGGCTTGTCCAAGTGTCATAAGCAACAACAACACCTTAAAAATTATTATTGAAATGAATGGTTGAAAAAAAATTCTATGAGGAAGGCTTTTAAACAATTAAAGCACTATTCTGGAAACTGTCACTAATTAATATCCAATATAAGCACAAAAAAATTTTTTTAGTATTGTATTTTAACTAGGTTATTGCTTAAAAGGAGGCATAAATGTTATGAAGGATCTGGATTGATATTTCACAAGCTCCATAATTAAAAATTATGGATAGATAAAACTTCAAGTATTTGGTAGTTATTTTGAATATTTAAGAGTAATTTATAAATTAGACTGAAGCTTCAAAAGCAGCATTAAAATTAATAATAATTTAAATATTAAATAAACTTTATTAGTTTATTATTCTTTAATTAGTAAATAGAAATCGTATCACAACTTAAAGTATAGACAGCACAAGATAGAAATAAATTAAAATTTATGTCATTCACCACAAGGAGTTACAAAAATAAGGTACTTAGTAACATTCTAAAAACAGTAACTAATTAATACCCAATATAAATGATGTTAAATAGATCGCTAAGAAAATATTTTATTAAATATCGTATTTTGATTTGGTGAAAAGTTGGTATAAATGTTAAATATGATGGATCTAGATTATGTTCATAAGCTCCGTAATGTCAAAAGCCAGAGTTCATTTAATGTGACATTAACGTAAAACAAACTAACACTTGCATTTTTCAAGTAGGAACATTAAATAGGATATTTTATGTTATATTATTGAAGAAATGTAAATTTACCGTTAATTAAACCTTTAATAAATCCTTAGTTTTTAAATAAATTATATTCGTTTATATTTATACACATTGACGCTCAAGTTGTGTCAAATGTATAATTTAAAAAAGGAATCCAAACACAGACTGATAATTTCTCATGAAAATGTAAAAAAAATATTCTTTTCTTCAGTGTAAATTATTTTCAATACAGCTAATAATTAAAAAATTACATAAATACGGCTTCATATTTTTTAAACTTCAGAGTAATTCATAAATTAGAATGAAATTTCTATAGCAATAATAAACTAGCTATAGTTTAAATACACAGCAAGTTTTATTAATTTACCATTCTTTATTTATGAAGTTTTTATGTAATTGCAATTCAAAATATGATCCTGTTAATAGAGAAATTTTTAGCTTAGTCCGTTCAAGATAAGACAGCAACAACTACATAAGCTTTAATAAACTTTAAAGCTTATGTAGTTGTTGCTGTCTTATCCAGTAAAGTAATGTAATGGAATCCAATTTATTGAAAAAAATGTCCAAAACAACTCTAACCACATCTGTAACTTCCTATAAATAAAGGAGTTGAGACAAGGGATTGAGATGGATTCTGAAGAGCTTTGCCATTATGGCAGGGCGATCAAAGATATGCTCGGGAGACAGTTCAGTGTCTGTGCAGTGAGAACAGTTAACTTCGATGCCATTGGGAGATATATTCATTCCCTCGAGATTCCATTCCTTTCATTCCGTGGAGGTGTTTAGTCCTCAATCTGCATAGGGTCATAGAGATAGCACAGTTACAGTTTAGAGCATGGATGGATGGGTGGCCATTAGCTCACAGGTGTAGTTTGAGACAATTTTACCAACAGATAGTTATTGGGAATGAGATTTTCCATCCATTAGCGAAAAGATTCCGCCACCACCCTGGTCAAGGATGGAATCTGAATAGCCATCTGAACATTGGCATTTAAAACAACTTCTTGGAATTCCTCTTACCACAGAAATACCTAAAATATACAAAAAATCAATAATTTTCAAAATCAATAACAAAAACAATCAAAAATCAATAAACTGTAATTGAAAAAAAATTTTTCTGTTCTGTGTGTGTGATACAACTGTTTTATCAAATGAAACTGATTTTATTTACTTAGAAAATGTAAAATATGATTCTAGGAAAATATCATTTTAAAGAGTTACTTTAGCTATGATAAATTAAACAGAATATTTTATATACAATCATGCTCACTTTTAAATATAACCACTAGTACTTGCAAATGAGGATATTCAAACCTAAGCACTTTTTAAGCCTGATCATTTTAAAAACATTGTATTTTTGAGTCAACATTTGAATGATCATTTCCATGTAAGTAGTTTAGATAAAAGAATCGAGACATAAGTTTTGCACAACTTATTTGATAAAAATTAATTATGAAAATTACAAAAAAGTAAAATAGGATTTATAATTCTTATGTTATTAAAATTATGAGTGATAATTTAGGGGCCAATGTATTAAAAAATTACAGTATTTAGGTTTTGAAGAATGAATGACATATCATTTTTGGGGTACTCAGTATTATGTAGTGATAAATTCATTTACTTAGAAAATGAAATAGCAATAATAATAATAAAATAAAAAATGCAAAAATCAACTGTAAACTTAAATGATTTCAGCACATTTTTTATAGCAATACTATAACCTAGAAAATATTTTTTTAATTTTGGATAATTTTGCTTAACAAAATGTTTTTTTAAATCTCATTTAAATGTAAGTAAAAATAATTTCATTTGCTATTCACTTAAAAATTAGCAGTATGTTATTCAAGGAATTTACTTATTTAAATGACTATTACATTTTTAAACATTAAAAATTGTAAGGGTTTGAGTTCGTGAGTAAATAATGAAGTAAGAATTTATAAAGGCAACAGGAGCACTATAAAGAGAAAAAGCTACTACATTATTTGCATGTCCCTGCAATAAAAACGAAGCCATGATTGTAATCAAAACAAAACATTATAAATATAAGGTTTCAACGCGTGTGGACAGTTTTTGTTTCAAGTCAAAGTTTTACAGGAAAGATTTACTAGACGAACTTGAAATTTTTGGCATGTCTTCCCGATATTACTTAGATGATTTTATGCGTGGCCGAATTATTGGAAAGATCGAAGAAGGGCGAAAAATAGCAGATGTTGCCAGGGAGTTCGACATCGCTTACAGCGTTATTTCACGGCTGTGGAAATCATTTAAAACTACTAGAATGTGTAGTAGGCGGCACGGGGGAGGTCGTGTTAGAAGTACGACGCCTGCAGAAGACAGATATATAGCTCTATCAGCAAAAAGGAACAGGCGCACCACAGCTCAGCAGGTGGAAAATCAGTTTCTTGCTGCCTCAGGAAAGCAGATCTCCCGAAAAACTGTTGCCAGACGTTTGAGGGGAGGAGAACTATACGCCCGCAGACCTGTTGTGTGTGTCCCATTGACCAGACAGCATCGTTCTGCCCGTTTGCAATGGTGTCGTGAGCATCGCAATTGGACTGAACAGGACTGGGCATGCGTACTATTCTCAGATGAGAGTAGGTTCAGTCTGTCATTGGATTGTAGACGCCAACTGATCTGGCGCGAGAGTGGTACTGCTTATCGTCCAGAAAATATCCAGGAAAGGGACCGATATCCGACATGCAGTGTCATGGTGTAGGCCGGCATCATGATCAATGCCCGCATGCCCCTACATGTGGTTGCGAATGGTACTATGATGGGCCAACGATACATTAATAAAGTTCTAATTCCTCATGTTCGTCTTTTCAGTGGTGCTGTCGGTGATAAATATGCTTTATGGACGACAACGCAACATGTCATCGAACACTCGCTGTTCAGGATTGTCTAGACAGTGAGGGTATTCAACGCCTCGTATGGCCATCACGTTCTCCAGATCTAAACCCCATTGAAAATGTGCGGGATGCTTTGGGGAGGCAAATTGCTGGTCGAAACTATCCTCCGACAAACAAGAACGCCCTCGTCCGTGAACTCCCAGAGGAATGAGATAAATTGCCTCAACAGCTGCTGGATAATGTTGTGTAAAGTATGATACGACGTGTGGAATGTTGCATCACATTCCACGGTGGACATATCCTGTACTGATACCTTTCTTCAAGGTGCCTGCTGACTTTTAGATGCATTGTTCCATTTTCCGTAAGCAGCATCAAATGAACATTTTTTTCTTTCAGATGTTTCACAGCTTTTGTACTTTCAAGAACAATAAATATTCTTTATTCTAATGTCTGAACAGTGTGGCAACTATATTTTATCCTACTAGGCTTAATGTCTCGCTTAATGTTATGCTACATTGGAATTTGTGATCCGTCCTTAGCAATTGTCTAGCAGTGTATAAGTAACAGATGATTTTTTTCTATAGATCAAAAAATGTATCCATTATACAAAATATATTAATAATTTATCAATAACTAACTCAGCAATCAAATAATCTATGAGGCCAAATAAGTCGAAACAATAGTTCTTTCCGAATTATATTCTGTAAATACATTTATCAAAAATTTATATGTGAATAAATAAAAAAAGATAAGTACATGTACATTTGATTTATTAATATGTATAACAATAACATCGAATTTTGGGCTTTGAGATAGTTTCATGGTTAATAATGTACAAGACAACTGCAAATAAGTATAAAATATAATATATGTAAATATAAAAATATTAAATATTTTGATTTCAATTATAATTTGAGGTTCAAATAAATAAAAAATGTTCATGGTAACCAAAACGTGTATTTATAAATATAAGAAAAATCAAACTTACCAACTCGGTGACTTTTTAAATACTTCTTGATAAATGAATAAAACGGTCACGATTAAACTTCAATAATAGAAGTTTCAAGATGATTTGAGTTCAGGAACATTAATCTCAATAGGAAGAAAATTCTTATTAAACAAAAACGCAATCATACAGCTTTGAAAATAGGTAGCCATATGGATGGAAGTTTCTAAAAAGCGTGGAATAGAGGGTGCTACTCCCGTGGAGATCTAGAAAATTTCTAGCACGAAACTTCCTGCTTACTATTTCATTATTGTCTTATACCATCGTGCTTGTTTTCTGTAGTTTCCATTACTTTTGAGAAATATTCATTTAAAAGTAATTATCCTATAAAAATTTTTAAAATGCAAGAAACAAAGGTAGTAGTTATTGCGAAGCATTTGGTTGCAATATGCGAGCTGGAACAAATTTACTTTCGCAAGTGAAAATGTTTACATTTCCAATGAAACCCGATTTAAAATCCTTAATTTAATTAGCTGTGTATTAAATCAACTCTTAAAAATAAGACTTAAATTTTAATTGCAATAAAAACCAAGACTTGTTTAAAATATTAATAAACAACAAATAAATAAACACATGATAACAATTTTGTCCTACTCATTATTGATACCAATCCATATATTCTAGCATCATCAAGAAAATTTTAATTAAATTTAAAATACTATAAATGAAAGCATAAATAATACCTTGCTTAATATTTGAAATGATTTATAGTTCAATCGCGCGCAAAATATATTTCCTGAAATTTTGGAATAAATGCATAAAATTAAAAATTAGTTAAAGTAGAAAAGATTAACAGTTGAGATTAATAATAGCAAGAGTTTGAATGTGGGTTATATTAATATATCATTCATCAACTAATTGAGAATCATTGTTACAATCCCCGAGAAATATGGTAATCCATCAGGATTATTTAAATAAAAATTAAAAAATTTTTTAAAAATTTTACGGGATCACCACTGATTACACTCTTATTAAAAATTATCATTTTAACGGATAAAATAAAAAAATTCGAAAACAGAAATAAATACCTAAAAATATTTAAATAAAAATTTTTGCGATTGCATTGATTTTCAATGGGAAGAGAGAAAACTGAAAGTATTTGAGATGGCTTCCGGTCAACTGAGGTTTGTTTTTGTTTACACTGAAAACTCCATCCATTGGATTTAACTCGCTATGATATATTTTAGCAAAATCTTGGCATGCTCAAGATTGGTAGTAGCTTGGATATCTTTTGAGGACCATTAATGGCTTATCATGGTAGATTGTCCAAAAATCAACCTTCGCTTATCTTGGTATGCTATATGTTGGGGAAACCTTGGCCCCCATGATAAAACCAACCGTGGCTTATCTTAACATTCCACATATTAGGGAAAACGAGGCACTCATAATAAACCCATTCTTGTTCTTATCTTAGTATGTTGTTTATTGGGGAAAACTTGACGCCTATTATTGGTGTTATCTTGGCAAGATTGCCAATATTGGGCCAAGCTATTTTGCTACTTGGATACAACTGTTAGTATTAATCAAAGTATAATGAGATTGGCTCTAAGCTTTGGAAAATTAAGTTTTGGAGGCAAAATTAATTTAAATTAGCTTCAAAAATAAAAAATATGAAACAAATTATTCCAATAAAAAATATATTTACAATAACTTCGATTTAAATACAAATTCTAAGCATGGCCAAAATTATATATGAAAAAGATAATTTAATTTCATCTTATATTACTGAAACCTTTCCGTAATCTCATTTTTTCATTGCATTTTTAATCATTCAGTTCTTTATTAAATTTTCTAATCTGTTTTATCATTTAAACACACATTTTCTACCTATCATATTAAAGAAATATATGATTTTCATTTATCAGTGCCTTACATTATTGCTGTGAAGTGAATTCATCACATGTAAGCTCTTAAGTTTACGGTTTTACTAATGGCAACAGATTTGTAAATGCAGTCAGTTTTAGATTTAGGGTTCTGAATTAGTTCTTAATTTACTCTTATATTTTGTGATTTTCAAAATAATTAAGAAATGGAACAAAATGATGGAACGCCCACAGGTTATGGGCGTGGGCGACCTGTAGATACATCCGAACTTCGTCGTCCCATGCAATACTCCACGTATGCTGGCACAGAATTTGTACCAACAGAAGGTAGCAATACAAATGGAATGTACCCGGAAACGTCATGGCACAATTCTGGCCGTGGTAAATATTCTGAAAATTTTTAAATAATATCCTGTGTCATCTTATATTACTGTGAAAAGTCTAATTAAGAAATTTTATTGTAATATTCTATCAACTTTTTTCTGCATTGAATGATTGTTAATGATAAAATGATCAAATTGTATATGATTATTACGATGATAATATATATAATAATGGTGCTAATGTCACACACAAATCCAATTGACTTAAGGATATTGTCCTGTTTAACGTATCTTAAAATTTTTGGTTTAAGAATTAATCTCAAATATTGTTTCCTCATAATATCAAATGATGCTTAGAATATTTATATTACTATGTTAGTTATTTGCTAATTTTTTAAAATATTAACTTGCGTTTCATTTTCCACATTTTATCACTTAAATTGACCGTATTTTATAATCCGAATATTATAATTTTACAACGCTTTTTTGTAAATTTTTTAAGAAGTTACTAGTAAGAAGTTCTATACTAGCACTGATAACATTTTCTAATTTCTAAAATGTCCTTAAGTCTTATTGAGATATTTAAGAATTGATTAATGCAAGTGTGACTTATTCTGTTTTCTTTTTACATTCTTTAATATAGTTTAAAATTTTTGTCTTTGAGCATTTTTAGGAGTATTGAAGCAAAACTTCTGATTTATTTGAGTTTAAACATTTTTTAGTATTAATCATACTTTCTAATTAGTTTCTGTATTAGATATATCACAACTTATATCAGCAAACTGCATCACAGTGTTTCTAATTCAGATTGAAATCATTTCAATTGTTTGGTTATTATTAAAAAGATATATTAAATGCTGAAATACATAACTTACAAATCATTCTAATTATTATAATAGGAAAAATTTTTATCTTGGTGTTAGCAAGAAAATTTTTATTTGATTTTGTTAATGTTGATCAGAGTAAGTAAAATTTGCTAATTTTTTTTATATCTAGCAATTAATAAAACAATAAAAAATTGTATTTAAAGTAGAACTACAATTTAAAGTTTATTGTTCGGTAACCCATGATTTTTGCATTATTTATACCTAATTGTTAGTTACATTTTCTTGTTAAATGTTTCGTGTTTCTTATGTAACAAAAATATTTTTGGATATTTTCTGTCCTTTAAGACATTTTCAGTGTCTTTTTTCAAAAAGATACTGAAATTTTGGGAGAAATTTTCAAATTATAAATACATGTAGATTGTATTTGTAATATTTAGAGAAAGATAATTAGTGTCCTTAAAATATTTCAAGTTAAGATTCATTTGATAGTTTTGTGCCTTGAAAAAACTTAAGTAACTGGTAGTTTTTAAAAATTACTAATTTTAGAGTGCGAAATTGCCAACACATAAGAAAGTTATATTCTTCAGTAATTTTACTTGAAATTCTTTTTTTTTTTTTTTCATAGTGAGCTTGGAATTTCATTCTTTTTGGATTGCCAATATTGAATTTTGCTGCTTTCCATTTCTTTTTTATTTGTGATTGATATAAATAGTATAGATTGGTCATTAAGAAACTTGTAATACATTTTCTTAAATGTCATCACAGCAGCCGTTATTAATATTAATCATAGTACTGTTTTTTAAATAAAACATGCAATAAAAATCCTTTTTTATTGCTTTTTTGATACTTAGCTGCAATTCCCATGGTGTTAATTCAGCTTGGTACAAAATTGGCTGTTGCTGTGCTTGTACTCAAGTATTTTCTCTAAACAAAGTGATTTTTTATTAAAAATAGAATTTTCTTATTTGGTAATTTAAAGGAAAAGATTTCATCTACAGTCCTCCAAATATGAAAAGTATTGTTTAGCTATTGATAGAGTATAAAATATTATCCATTTATAATAGAAAAAATTATTGACATCTAAAAAATATTTGATTTCATTATTTACTAAAGAATGCTAACTTTGTTTAAGAACAAATGTTGTTAAAAAAATTTATATTCTCATTAATTTAAATTTGTTTATAAAATTTTTTATATTTCAAATAATATTTAATGCATAATTTTAGCATATTACTGTACAATATTTAAGAACTTTCTATCAACTATTTAATTTCTTCTGTTTGTACAATAGGATTTAACCAATTATTTACGTACACGTTTTCGGCATCCTTTTCAAAAATGTTGCCAGGGGTGAAATTACAAGATTTTCAAATGCAAAATGTCTAAAGACAATAACCCACCTAATCTTGCTAAGTAAACAATGTGGTAAATCAAAATAATTCCAAAATCCTGATTGTGTTAAATTTCCAACTTTAAATATTGTAATATAGCACTATTCTTGAGTTCTATTATTGAATTAAGCTATAATAACAAAATTTAGCTGGTATTAACTGCACTAAATATCTAAACCAATAATGTGAATAAGACATTTTTATAAAAACTGGGATTTCTAATTAACTGGACATTTATACCTATTTTTAAATAACTCATTATTCTAGTTTTAATTAATCAAGTAATACAATTCAGTAAGAAGCATCTGAATTTCTATGCTGTATATAATTGTACTTATTTACATAAAATAACAAATTAAATAAAATTAAACATTGTGGAAGTATTTATCTAATAAACCTTCCTCACTTTCTAAATTAAAGAAAATTATAAAAAATAACTTTCAAAACTATAAATTACAAATTAAGTAACTTTAACATCCATATAATAACTAATAAACTTTTAAATAGTGAGAAACAAGAATTCACACACATAATCATTTAAAAACAATCTTAGAAAAAATAAAATACAGTATAAGCTCAAAAGTTACTGAAACTGCAAACAATTTATTCACTTTGGAATATGTCATAAAATCCCATACGAATCTGTTCTGGTGCAATAGTTTAAATGTTTGATGCATTTGGCACCATTTGCTACTTGTAGGATCAAACCCACATCGCAAACATTTTGGCCTTCTGACATGTTGGCAAACATCGCCAATCTTGCTATCCACTGTCTTACATAATCTAAGAATAAGTCAAATCCTCTCTTTATGATTATGCCAAATGGCAGCATTGTGATTTTTGGATCAAAAGTTCATAGACTGGAATCCCAATTTAAGCTGTTTATTCCTCAAAATAGATTTTAAATTATGTTCTGGTTAAGTTAGCCTTATTGTAGTGATTAAGAAAAACTTAAGTAATAAACCAAACAAAAGCTCTGAAAAATAAAGTTAAAGCTATTTAAGTTAGTTTAATATACATGTTTTTAGCTGTTTTTCTATTTTATGACATTTGAATATAATAGTCCTGTCTGTAACAATGGTCTCTTAAAATAAAAAAAACTTTAAAGCTTTATAAATGTTTTAAAACTTTTTGGTCTTATTGAAAGAAACTATTTTTAGAAAATATTAAAAGAAAAATTATCTTATAAAGGAGTGTTGAAAATATTAATGCTCCACATTAAAATTTTTCAATATTATACTATTGAAAATATTTTATTTGAGTGAGTTGAAATATACGGCTGCAGAAATTTGATCTTTATTGCAATAAATTTTTAAAAATTCGCACTGGAAACTCCTTTTATGGAGTTTTGTTTTCTTATGTACATTTAATAAAGCATGTGAAAAAATGGCTTCGAAATTAAAATTCATGAAAGTATTAATCAGACTCTAAATATGTTTTAAGATATAAAAAAATTGGGTGAGGTTAAAAATTTTTATTGGACCAAATTTTAAATACCTCTAAATCAATTTAAAAAAATGTAAATACTATTCTTCTTGAGCTTCCCTCTTAGTTTTTCGAACTTATCTACTTAGAGATGGTATAACAGATCATGTTGATTAAGATTTACTTTGTTTATTCTATCAGTAATATATTTGTAAAGAGTTTTTAGTGTTGCTGGTGATTATTTTCTTTCCATGTAATTGTTGCTTGTTCAAGGATGGGTATTACTCCAAGAAAGAGTTCTACTCTTAATAAACATATTTTTATGACAGATGTAACTATGGTAGTTGATATGGGCAATCAAGTATTAAGGATTTTAAAAATATTTTTTAATATTCTGCATCATTTCTGAAGAGAACAAGTCTGCAAATGGAAAACCACTCTAAGAACTGAACATTTTAAATGATGAAAAATACATACCTAAGAAAAATGAGCATAAATATTTAAGAAATTTATTGGATTGTGTTAAAATGGTGATCTTAGCTGAGCAGAAAAGGCTTCTGGAGGTTGGCAATAAACATCAGAAAAAAATTTAACTTAAATTGATAAAATGTTTAACATGGGCCAAAAATATTGTATACTATAAATGAGTGGAAAATTATTTTCAGTAATGAAGTTTTTTATTTGTACAGATAACGGAAATGAAGTGAAGGTGAAACTCAGTAACTAGATCCAACAGACTATAAAGCACCTTTTAAAACAGATGTTATTTTTTTCACAACAAATAGTACTAGAAGCTTAGTTTTTCGTAAATGCATGTTGAACTTCATCAAATGCCTAAAAACGTTATGTAGTAGGTTTCCATTATTTATAAGAACTTCCAACATGGCTTGTCCTCTTATCATAATTACAAATTCATCTAGACTTGTGTGGAAAATCAAGAAAAAAAAATGCTCGACCAGATCTAAATTTCATAAGAACTTGTGCTATATTCTTAAAGTATTTAGCTAAGATGAATTGTATACCACAATTAAACAAATGATAAAAAGTAATGTACAAGTGTTTCTATGATGGTTCAATTAAAAATGTATGTACTATACTAATTAAGTCAATGTTAAGAAATGAAGTTATTTTTCCTGAAGGAGATATTTCACTCTAATATAGATTCATCATTCTTTATTGTATATAATGATTAAAAGCTATAAAATTTAAAAAAGGAAAAACAGCTTTTTCTATTTATCCCAATTTAAACAGAATAATATACTAAATTTCTTACTACATTTAATTAATCAAGCAGTAGTTCCATGTCTAAAAACTCTTGCCTTCGGTTCAACAGTTCGTGGGTTCGAATCCCACCTTGGGCATGGATGTTTGTAGTGGTTCGGAATCCACTTTAAACCATATGTCCCGGTCTAATTAGCCCTCGTGTGCAAAAAATGACCGTTGAGCGACAAACAAACCAAACCATGTCTAAAAAAATTTTTTTTAATTAGCCAATAGCGTAAAATTTAAACAAAATCATCATGATCATAATTTTTAGTACTTTTCCAATATATCCCTGCTTACGATCCTGGAGAAATAGCATGCTTCTTATGGAGAAATGAAAATAAAATTAATAAATTACAGACATGAAAATAATTTATATACATAATAATTTTAGTGGAGTATGTGGCTTAAAATTTTATTTTAAATTAAATGTATTCCAATCAGTTATTCTTTTGTGCAGAAATTTACTCAAGTAGGATAAAGTCAAACAAGCTAAATATTAAACAAAGCTAAAGCAAATCGATGCAAAATATGGCTTAGTGATAATTTTACTTGTTAAAAGTAGCATTATGATCACAAATTATCAATGGTAAAAAAACATTTAAATACAGAAAAATTTAATTGTGTTTCATTGAGAAAAGATACTATTACATTATACGTACACAATCCATCATCAAAGAAATTATTAAGCAGTTTCCAACAGAAATAAACGATGTTTAAGTTTTGTCAATAACTGATAATTATTCAATTAAAAAATGTAAATAAAATTTTTATATTTTTAGTAGTTTCTAAAAATGGAAAGCTTTTTAAGTAATAAACAATGTAAATAGTATATTTAAGACAGTAACTATTTTTTTCTCCTTTTTGGTGATTATCATATGGGCTTATAATGAAAAGTCCCTAATTTTCTTATTAATGAGTATATAAAACACTTCAAAATTTTTATTTTATTTATTCAAACTATTAAAATTAATATTTAAGTGAATGTAAATAAAAATGTATGTATTTATTTAAAATTTTAGCTCTTTTAAAAAATTTTAAATTTAGAAAAATGTAAACTAAATTTTTTCTATCATTTCCTTGTAGTAAACTAAAAAAATGGACCTGATCTGAACTGACCAATGATGAAAAAACTTGGTTCACTGCTTTTTTAAAATTCTTTTCTTTTATATTAAAATACATATTGAGATTTCTTTTTCCTAATTTTTAGTTAATCTCAATCTTAAATATTAAAAATATTTATAGTTAATGTGTGTGTTTCTTGGTTTCAAACTTGAGTTTAAATTTTTATCAGTGTGCATTCATTTTTCTAAAAGGTCTTTAATTGAAACTGGAGTTAAATATATTCATTTTATTCTGTTATTTCTAAAAAATCATTATTTTTAAATGAAAAATTTCATGTATGCACTAAAGATATATTTTATATAAAGGCTTTAATTAAGCTTAAAATTCTTTTGTTATATGTAATATAATTACACTTCTGGCCATTGAAATTGCTACACCAAGAAAGAATGCAAATAACAGAATGATATTTATTGGACATACATTATAGTGGAAAGAACAAGTGATTAGATTTACAGGAAATTGGGATGTATAGATTTTGAGAAATCAGTACCCAGAGCAGCCACCTCTGGCTGCAATAACAGCATTTATCTGCCTAGGCATGGAATCAAATAGAGATTGTATGGCATGTAGGGGGATCTTAGTCAATGCAGCTTTAACACTATGCCACAGTTCATCGACCGTAGTGGATGGTGAGTGATGGCGTGCCAATCGCTCGGCAACCATTGACCACACGTTCTCAATTGGTGACAGATCAGGAGAACGTGCTGGCCAGGGTAACAGTCGAACCTGTTCTGTATCAAGGAAGTTCAGAACAGTACGGGCAACATGCGGTCGTGCATTATCCTGTTGAAACAAAGCATTAGGGAGGCCTCGAAGATAGGGCAGAGCCACAGGCCTTAACACATTGGAAATGTAACAGTTGCTGTTCAAAGTGCTGGTAATGCGAACAAGAGGTGATCGAGACGTGTATCCAATGGCACTCCAACAGATGGGCCAGTATGGCGATGTCCAATGCAAGCTGGCAATGCGCGTTCTCCACGATGCCTCCAAACACGGATGCGGCCATCATGGTCCTGTATACAGAACCGAGATTCATCTGTAAAGATGACGTGATGCCATTCCCGCGTCCAGGTTCGTCGCTGATCACACCATTGAAGGCGCTCCTGTCTGTGATGCAGCGTCAATGGTAGCCAAAGCCATGGTCGCCGTGCAGACAATCCATGCTGCTGCAAACGTCGTCGAACTGTTCGAGCAGAAACTTGTTGCCTTACAAATGACTCCATTTCTCGACTCAGGGTTCGTGACGTGGCTGTACGATCCCTTGTGACCATGCATGATAAGATGTCTGTCTTCTCTGCTGTTAGTGATGGGGGGTCGCTGAGATCTTGCATGACGTTCCGTATGATTGTCCTGAACCCATCGATTCCATATTCTGCTAACAGTCATGGGGTCTCGACCGACGCGAGCAGCAATATTGCGGTACGATAAACCGCAATCCCGGTAGGCTATAATCCTTCCTCGATCAAAGTCAGACACATGCTGATAGGCATTTCTTCTTTTACACTAGGCATTACAACAACTTTCTTTGCCGAAAACAACGTTGAAACGGAAATTGAGTATGAGAAAACTGCTGTCAAATCTCTGGTTTTATACACATTGTAGATCTTCTTGCTACTGAATGCCTTCTTTGTATGAATGTGCTGAAAATCGAACCATTTGCATATCACAGCAAGTTCTACCTGTCATGCAAATTTCACGTGTGTGGTGTGCCGCTTTCCTGGTGTAGCAATTTTAATGGTCAGTAGTGTATTTTGCCTTGTATTTTATCAACTTAGTGTACTATTTTGTATTAACTCTTTAATTTCATTCTGACTATTTCTTTGAGTTTTAGAACTAAAGTGACTGAATATATAATTTTGCTGGCTAAAATAAACTTTTTCTTTTTTTTAAATTAGTATATTTTTACTGTTTATTGTTTGTCTTTAAGAATTTTGCTAGAATTTTCATCTATTTCAATATTGTCCTATCACAGCTATTATGAAAAGTTTTAAGTTTTCAAATTTCAAAGTTTTTTTCTGAGAAGTTACTGTATTTACAATTATTATGATTTTTAAGTAAAATGTAATTAGCTACATAAATAAGATTTTTAAAGAGAAATGTAGAATTTGTTTTCTATTTTTTGTTAAATTTTTCCCTATAACTTGTATAATAAAAGTTTTTGTAAAGTAAAATGTGTATAATAAAATTGTAATGTGAAAATTATCAGATTAAAGTATCTTTTATTTGAGACCTTTGTCATCTAAGAGCATTAAGAACTCTTCCGCTGCCAAACTTGTCTAGTGGTTAGCGTGCCTTGTATGAATGGGTTGTGAATGGCTGCTTACCCTATAAACAGGTACCTATGGCATGTGTGTACTGAGGAAGTCTGACTCCACACTAAAATATAGTTCATTTGGAAAAGTAGAGCAGTACACCCCCATAATGCCACCTTAAAGGCATATGACAACAACAAGAACTCTTCAAAATTTGAGTGGAATTAAAATATATATAATTTTCTTGTATTTGCCTATTTTTTGTGAAAAAGTATCTCGATATGCTGTGCAACAGTTGAAAATTTAGTACTTACATTAAATTTATATGAAAATAGTTAAAATTATTAGAAATTATTTCTGATTTATTTTTAAAATAACCTCTTTAAAAAAACATTCTTGCGTAAAGCCTATGTCCTAAATGTAGCAACTTTAAAACTAAAGCATTAAACATGTGAATTCTTTATATATCAAAGTATTTTGTTTTTATGTATAAGTTTAAGAAAATCTGTTCATTTGGTAGTCTTTATGAAAAATGTTTTGTAATATACTCACATTTTAATATCATGCTTATATTTAATATTCTAATTTATCTTCTGATTAAATTTTTTATTCTAGACATGAGTTACCTTGCATCTCCATCTGGAGATCATGCCAGACATTCTCAGAATCATCCTATAACTATGAATAGTCCAGTAGATAAAGAAGGAAAAGCATCTACATTATCTCCTTATGCAAAGGAATTTGTCCCTCGTAATTTCAGACCTGAAGCTAGAATTATTGCTGCTGAGGTATTTGATTTTTAAAATGTTGAGTTAGTTATTTCTGATATTTGAGTAATAGATTTTATTATGGTATTTTGAAAAGAGAAAATGTACTGAAAATATTTCTATATTTTTAATATCAACTAGAAAATCTTTAATTTTGATTGCTTATTGTGTCTAAAAATTCTCATGTAAATACATACAATAAAGATTTATTTTGTAGTAATACTTATTGACAAAAAATTAAAACATTTTTCCTAATAGATTTGTATTTTGGATATTATATTTTATGATATTATCAAAATAGTTCCAATTAATATTTATTTTAAACTCATCAGTCTTTATTAAAATTATGAATTCAATCTAAATTACTAATCATGAATGAATGTTATCTGTATTTTGTCATGTAAATTTAATTGCTATTTTTTTTATCAGTATGCTTGATTTAGCTATTATTAGAAAGTACTTGTAGAGCTATATGTTCCCCAAAGTAATGAACTTTAATGTAATTTAATTTCTTTGCTGTTTCTCTTTAAACTTTATTTTTGCTCTGTTTTACTGCAAATACTGTATTTTTAAACATTAAAATTCAAATTTCATTGAGAACTTAAAAAATTTTTTTATGGTTAGTACTTAAAATAACAAATGAATTCTCTTTGTTTAAATATGATTTCTTATTTCAGTTGTAAATTTTATCTATTTTTCATTAAGAACTTATTGCGTTTATTTACTTTTATTGTAGGTTAACTATTTTCTATCGTGCTTTTGTAGAATTTTAATTACATTTTATGCTTATCATTCAGATTCCTGATGAACCTTCAATAGATCCATTACCAGATGCCTACCCCGTTCAAGAACTGCGGTCCTTTTTGAATGAAATTACGATGAATCCAGGAAAATTTGAAAGAAAGATTGGACCTTTGACTGAAACTTTAAACAATATGGTAGATGATGATGATACTATGCGAGCTATTGTGAATATTATTTTTGATGAAGTAAGTATATATCATAAAATATTCTAAAAATTAAAGTTACTTCAAATGCATAACTTTAAAATGCTTTAATTTTATTTAATAGCGAAAAAAACTGATTAGTTAAAAATATATTTGCTCAAAGTTTCTCTAATTTCTAAAACTTCTGTAATTTTTTCCTATTTTTATTTATAATTTTTTGATGTTATACATCTTATGAACTCAAATATAACCTTTTCTTTGTATAACAATTCTAAAATGTTAATATTTCTTATAGTCTGTCAGACAACCTAATTTACGTTACAGTGGGGCCAGATTATGTAAATCACTGTGTAATGATCTGGATGCATCACCTGATCGTCTGAATTTCAGATCTGTTCTTTTAACCAGGTTTTTATACTTCATTAATTCATATAATTTAATTGCATAGAAATAAATTATATTGTAGAATTTTAAAATTTATATTTTTCATTTGTTTCAGATGTAATCAAGAATTTAAACGAAGAGATGCTCTTGCTCAAGCAGAAGATGGTGGCACATACTTAAGAGGCTTTGCAATGTTCATGGCTGAATTATTTTCTCAGTTAGAGGTAGGAAATATTAGAATTTTCTCAACAAGTTTTAAAATATGTACAATGAGTGTTAAAAGTTTAATTTTCTAACTGAATATGTAGAATAAAGTTTAAAATCAAATTAATGTTTTGTACTTTGTTTATTTAAAGTAGAATCAAATAATTTTTTTTAAGAAATCTTGCTTTTATATGTTAAGTAATGAAATTATTAAATCAAAGAAACATTTAATATAATCATTCTATACAATTTTTTAAAAGTTTTAAGTTGTATGTATATATTCATATATTTTTTGTTTAAGAAGAGAGAGTAAATTGTTTCAGCTCGTTTTAAACTGAAAATTTCTAATTGAATTATAAAAGTTATTAGAATTATCAGTATTTAAAATATTTTTAAATAGAAAATACTCAATAAAACTTGAATATTGAAAATATTAAATTTATTAAAATCTAATGTGTCAAATGTGTACTAGAAAGAATTAAATAAAATCTTAAATATGCATAACTTTGTTTGAAAATTGTTTTTAAATCTGGAGGTTTGTCACAATATCATGATTGTGGGAAATTGCATGTAACTTTAATGTGAAAGTCTTAAGAGACAATATGCATGTTTTTGAGAATATTAAAACTTGAGGTATGTAATACAGTGTAATTTAAACATAACTATAAATGCCTCTGAAGTACTATAAAAATCTTTTGTATGGGAACCCATGTCCAGAGTAATCTTATTTAATTTCAGATAAAAGAAACTGCATATTCTTTATATGTATTTGAATTGGAATAAAATAAAAATTTTCTTGTCCAATAACAAGCTTAAAATAACATTATTTTAAACTTAGTAAATTAAAATTCTTTCTATTTAAGACATACAAAATTTCTATTAAGAGATTTTCTTTGGAACACTTAATTTTCAGTTTTATTTTCTATATGATTGTACTCTTATTTTCCATGTATTCTATAAAATTTCTGCCAAAATATTAAAATCTCAAAACTAGTGATTTCTAAATTTTTCTGGCTCATGGACCCCATTTTATATTTAAAACTTGTCCACAGACCTCCCAGATAAAGAAATTATGCAAATTCACAGTATAAAAATTAAAAAACTGAAATAGGTATTAAAATTATAAATTGTTTAAAATTTAAAGAAAAATTAATGACTTAATAAGTTTTATAAGATGTTATGAGTGTATTAATGTCAGACTCAATATCCACAAACCCTACATTTCTAGTCGATTTCTTTTTCTTCCCCCTTCCTGTGATGAGGTTTGTAATGTCACTGAATCAGCGCTCACTTTCCTGTATTTCTATTTGATGGAACATTAAATAGAGAAGTAGTAAATTTAATTTCAAACTATAAGGTGGCCAATTAAAGTAAAACTAAAAGCGTAATGTCCACGTTTGCTACAAAACTTTCTGTACAAACAAAATTCAGGAAGTGGAGAATGTTCTGTTTCCAAATCATAAGAAAATGCAAATGGAGATGATTTGCCTGCTGCAAATGTCTCATGCTCTTCTTGAACTAAAAATTTGAATTCTTCGCTTAAATATTCTGGACTGGGTTTTATATATGGACAAATTCAGATGAATCTACTCAAATCCAGGAGCAGCTTATTGAAGCATCCACAAATAAGAAATTTAAAACCAATGTTTCCAATAAATCAAAAAAAGCATGCTTTAAACTTGAAAGGTTTCATTAAATCATTTAACGTAATATTACATAGAAGAAAAACAAGTAAAATTCTATTGGGTAATAAAGTTAAGCCATACTTCAAATATTCAATGTTGTTTTGTTGCACTTTTTCTTTGGCTCTCTGATTTTACTATCAGTTAAAAATGACAAGAAAAAAGAATATAAAAATGTTTATATTAAATATTTTATTTCCATCAGTCTAATGTTACTTAACTTTAACTTTTTCAATAGTATGCTTTAAATTCCGTTTGCATTAATTATTTGATGTAAGGATAAAATTCGAAGTCATTTTTGAATAAAATAAAATTTTCAATAATTTACTTGCTTCATTCAGCATCAGTCTTAAAAAGTTTTTTTTTAATAATTCCTTAAATGTTAAGATTACTGAATTGAAAAATGTGATGTATAATTTTATTAAGAAGTAAGTTATATTCAAATATACTTATGTGACAAAAATACATACTTCTGCATAACAATACAAAAGATATAACTACACTTGACAATATGAAACTTTTTGTCTGAGACTGAAAAAACTTGTTTATACACTTTCTTTAAGCATAACATAGAACTTAATTGTTGCTTATATGTACGGTGTGACTTTTATAGTTTGTTTACATCATATACAAATTAGTGCATGTAGTAAAGTTATTGTGTTCCTATATAAACATATTTTCGAATGTCTGTCTTGTAACTTGCCTCGCTTACTAATAACTTAAGTGGCTTGAGCTATTTAGAACTATTTAATTATAAGCATGTATCAGTGGATATTTTAATTTAGAGCAGTGTTTCATAAACTGGTCCCTACTGATCACTTTGTGAACCATCCTATGGACCAATTTGGGAGCACTAGGGGTGTAGTTATTTGTATTTGGAATTGAACTAAAATTTTAACTCTTGACCAAATTTGTATGTGCAAAATATCGTCATTGAAAGGTGAATTCAACTGTTCATTGATTTAGTAGAAGACAAAGACCAAGAGTTTTCCACAAAAAGGGACAAAAAAATTATGGTTTTCATCATTCATAAAATGTGAAGATAGTTTATTTCAGAGTTTTATATTTCACCAATGTTAATATTTATATCTTATTAAATTATACACTTCTATTGTGTTTAATTTTGCAATTGTCTATAAGAAACTTGCAATGAAAAATTAACTTATTTTTTACATAAATTGCACAATATTTACTGTAATATTGTGATATACTTAGTTGCCAATTTGTACTATTTGGCTGTTTAAAGTACAGATTTTAGATGGATTGCAAGGTTTTATGGCTGAGCAATAAAATTGTAGAGATTTGTAGTATTTTAAAATTAGTTTGAAAAGTACTTTATTTTGACCAAAGTAAAAAAAAATTCTATCTGTTTATATTTATTTAGGATAGTTTAGAGAAAACTATCTAAATTTGTAATAAAAGTTTAAATGCCTCCAACTAATTTTCTTTGTTTTTGGTAATAATAGTGACCTACATGAATCTTATTTTATCAAAGAGCTTGGTAGTGATGTTCTTGCTTTTTAAAGCTGGCAGTCTCTTTGATTTCTTGTATATAATTGGTTATTAATCATAAGATAGTTGCAAAAAATTTAATCTTACTGTTGGTAACTGCATTTCATTATATTGTAACTGTTTGCTTATTTTGAGCTTCGTAATTGTCAACTTAAATTAATAATTTGTTTCTTATTTGTATTGTTTTTATTTGTGAAAGCAAAAACAGTGAAACAGTACCATAAAAGTATTTTTAGATTTTTATGCTATAGAATTTCATTGCATTGGAAGATCAAGTAAGAGTCAATTTTGCAATTTGTATTGTATGTGGTACTGGATTAAAATTGCTCATGGTGGTAAGAGTGGCATCAAGGATTTTTAAATTAAAATAATGCAATTTTATTTTTTTAAAAACTGAGGAAAACTTTTAGAATATCTTAACTTTTTTACAGTCAGAGAAAAATTCAAATGAAGTCATAGTTAAATGTCTCATTTTTATTTTGGAACAAAATTTGCCAGTTGCAGTAGCTAACTATGTAGGACCATTCTTCAGAAAAAGGTTTTTAAAATGTGAAACTGTGTGTAAAAATAAAGATCAGACCAAATAAAAACTTGCTGTAATTGAAAAATTATATGAGAAAAATAAAACAGTAATGGATATTTCAGAGAATATAAAGCATTTGCTGCTTTTAGCACAAATACAATTCAGATTCACATTTATATCCAATTATAGTTATTTTGGTTCTTAAGAAAGTCAAATTAAAAAAAAAAAATTGCTTGTAGTGCCTGAATTAAGTGCAAAGCAACTGGTTTAAATACTGGTAAGTTATTGTTAAATACTCTGCCTTCAAGCAGCATTGATATGAAAAACTATTGCTCTGAATATAGGTAATGTGCCAGTGATAGGACATAAGAATTGAGTTTCTGCAATTCTTAAAACTGAAAATGGAGATTTGTTTGGAATAGGTTGTCATTCCCAACTTGTATATTTATGTGCAGAAATTGAATCAAATGCATCTCTTATAGCTGTTTGAAATTTTGATAATGTTTTCTTTCATTTTGAAAAGAATTCTAAAAGGAAAGAACTAAAGAGTAGCAATTTTCTATATTATGCTGCAATTACATGTTTTTAAATGTGAATGCACCATGTCTTTTTATTAGACAATAGCCAAAAGCAGTTATTTAGGTTGTGTGATCCTTTAGTTTTCTCCTAATAATAAACTAAAAATATGTAACTTTTTCTACTTACCACATTCCAATAAAAACTAGAGAAAAAAAGGATGTATTGACTAACAAAGTGGTTAAAACTATACAAGGGTTGAAATATATAAATAAAAAAGAAAAATTCTAGTGATAATCAGTTAAAAAAATGAAAAAAAAAGATGAAATTAAAAAAATTCAGATGATTTCTCAGTATTTGCTCCTTGTCTAGAGAAGAAGGCTTGGCATGTTAAAAACACAACCCTGAGACATTTTGATTTTAGATTTTATTTTGAACTTTTGAAAAATTTTATGTTTTATAATCTGATGCTCCTAAAATCTATTTGAATTCTCTTAAAATTTTTACAAGATTTTGTATCAATTTGTTAAATTTAAAATTAAAAGCTATACTTCTGTAATTGAGGTATAATATTTAATTAAAAATCAGCTTTGCATAAAATCAACTTTACATTTGACTTTACAATGTATAATTAAAAACAGATACAGTGAAAGTAGAAAGAATAGATTGAAAATAGGCTGTTATAGCAAATTAATAGTAGATACAACATTAAAGCTCATCAGAATTTCTAAAGTTATGTTCTGTATCAAATGAAAATTTAGAAAACATCTTATTAAATAAAAGTAAGCTATGAATGAAAATTTCACAAAAAAATTTTGATTGCTGAATCAGTCACTTACATTTGAAGAAATAAAACTGGAGGAAAATATTTTTTGTATTCATCTATTTTCCTAAATATCTTAGTTATATGGAGTATGAAATGTTTTACAGTAAAGATGCTTATTTTGAGCATATATATTTTTATATGCTGTGTTCTTTAAAAAATAAGATTTAATGTATTTCACTTACTATTTTTTTGTATTAAGCGACTAACAAAACCATGCATTTTGATGTATAATAGAATATTGGGTAAAAAATATCTCATTTATATTAATTTGTGACAAAATTAAAAAGAAAATTGATTTCTATCACACTGCAAAAATTGTAATTTGAAATTAAAATGTTGGCAGGTATGCATTCTCTTTTCACGAAGTAAACAGTATTAAAATTAAAGTATAAGAACTATTAGTATTCAGTTTCTAACTTTTACTTTCAGAAAGAAATTTGATAACGTTTTAATATTTCATTCTACTGTTCAAGAAATTTTACATTAAATTTTTATTTTGGATTTTCTTTTTTTGTGTGTGGTCTAAAGTATCAAAGATGTTTTTAGAATATCTAACAATTTGTTACAATTTTTAATATTTTAGATAATTGTTTTTTATGAATATTTGTGATTATATAAACTGACAGTGTTGATCCTTGGCATAATGCTCTAAATATTAATTTATTTTCAGTCAAATACAAAGGTTTTTTCAGTTTTTTTATTTTAAAGATATTTTTCATGTAACATCTTTAAATTTGATTTGTGGAGAACAAAGCAACATGTGAAACAATCTAGATGTTCTGGGTACAATAATTGAAAATATTGTGGATAGCAGGCAAGTAATCTGTTTAAATTACATTTACTTTAGATCGACAAATGTTCAAAACCTATCCGACAAAATTATCCATAATTACTTGCTACATATACTATGCTGATGTCTAAGTGAATGGCTGGGAACATTTAAGTGACTGAGAAGCCTGGATCAATGTTTCTGTATTAGGAATCATAATTACCCTTGTATAAATAAGAATAATTGTGCTGCTGACATTGACATGCAGAATTAGAAGAAATGAGTGAAGTTTTCATTCATATTCTAATGTCTAATATGCCAGTTATGTGCATAATTAACAACTTCAATTGTAAATAGCAGGGAACTTCTGAAAAATTAGAAAAGAAAGTAATGAAATTGACAATCTCGGTGTGATGCGCTTTTAAACACACACACATACTTTACACAAAGATTGAAGATTTTGGCATGCGTGCTTAATGAAAGTAGTCATTGTAATTAAAAAATGCTAACAAAATTTGCTATGATTTACGTAAACCTGATTCATATGGTAACTTTGACAAAGTTTTTCTTGTTGAAATTTATTTCCAGGACTTCTTTAATGTAGATTTAGATGTTATATTTGTATGAAAGAAATCTTGGTTATAAAAGTATAAGGAATGACAATGAAAAAATTTTCCAGATATTGAATAAAAAGAAAATTATATATTGCAATAATCCCCTATTTTGAGGGGGAAAAAAAAAATTTCCTTTTAGAAAGAAAAATGTTAAAAATCTAATTTTTTAAAATAGAAAGTTGATTACTTTGTTTGAATTTTCATGAAGAAAATGAATGTAAATGCATGTTTTTTGTATTTGTTTTTTTTTATAACAGATTAAATTTTTCTGTAATTAGTTTATTTAAAAAAAAAACTTTGATTAATGAATTAAATCTTATCAAATGTTTTGTAAAAAAATATTTTACTGTAATTATAATACTTGAAATTATAATTTCAAGTTGGCAAAATTCAAGTTGCTGTTGTATTAGGAAATCAATTTAAGTTTTTAAGAAGTTTCATTGCATGGTAAGTTTTTCTACTAGAGTAATGCAATTTAAAATATTTTGATAACTACATATAATGAATTTTATATTTCATAATACTTTAATTATTTTATATTAAAGATCATAGTACTTGAAAATATTTTATTTGTTTAAATTTTATAAGAATGCTTGGTTTAGAAGGTCCTAAATTTGTCAAACTTGTACGCATACCAACTGGGTTTTTCTTTATTAAAATCATTAATTCTGGAATTGTTCTCTATAGTACATAAAATTTTCTGTTTTGATTTAATATTTTCATGTATATACCTTTATTTAGAGAATTGGTATGTGGGATCATTGTGTTCAAAAGTCTTATTTTATTCTCTTGATTAGTTTCTCTATCTAGTATTTAACTGAAAATCATCAAAATTAATATAGAAGTCCATTTAGTAACTGCTCCTAGAATTATTAATATTAAGTTATATTTGGTTGTTTTGATATGTAATAATAATTTATATAAGCTTACATTCTTTATTTTTACATGTTAAATGTTTTATAATTTAGGTTATGAAACAGAGAGTTGCTGTCCTTGGAGATAGTTTACCTAATCTTATAAAAACAATTTTAAACTTTTCTTCTCCAGACAACTTAAAGTGTGCCTGTCAAATACTTAAGGTAATAATTTAATGCTTTTTACTTATTAAACATTATAACTTATGAAGTTTGACCAATCAATATTTTTCCATGTAATCAATAAATTAAAAATATTGATTCATTTGGACAGTGATTAACTCAGCATTTCTATACGAATGCATGTTTATTAAATTGTTATCATTAGTTCTAAAAAGAGAATTTCAAATGATAAAATGAATAAATTCTTTTAATTGTTATAATTAGATTAATTTTTAGTGGTTATGTGTTTGTTTTTAAGGTAAACATTAATTTAAATAATTAGTTAATTTTTTATGACTGCAAATGTGTGATATTGAAGACTTTAACTTACCTTCATAGCTTGTGGGTGCTTATTTGGAGGATTATGAGCGAGCCAAACAAGTTAATAATGGAACTGCACCAGAAATGGACATTATCATGTTTACTTTAAAGAATTTAGCAGGCAATCAAGAGTTTACCCGGTAAGAGTAGCTTTCTGATTTTAGCTTCTTGTTTAAGATTTTTTCTTTCCATGATGCTGTTATTGAATAAAAAAATTTTTGAACTTTTTGTATTTATATGCATAAATTCACATGACTAATTGATTACAATAGTCTTTAATTTTACTCAAGTTATTTTAATGTTTTACCCATTTACATTTTAATATTTAATAGTAAAAGAGACATTGAAAAGCTGTGAAGAGAAATAAACTATCGTAAAAATTTTGAACTTAAATCTATTCCTTTATTTTATGTTAGTGTATCAAAAATTCTCTTATTGTAAGCATTCTTTGACAGTGTTTGAATGGTTAACTTGTTAAATTTTTACATGTTTCAATGTTTTTGTTTAGTTCATAGATTCATCTATCTTTTTTATGTTTGTAACAATAAAAAGTACATTTTAAGTTCTATATTTCAACTGATTTATCCTTATGTGCAATCAAATTGAGACTATGGGGCAAATTTTTACGTGAAAAAGTGTCATAAAAGAAAGTGGCTATTACACTGTGTTTTAGCTCAAATTTTTATCTTACAAGTGAAACTATGTATTTGGATAAAAAGTAGAACTGCAAAATATAATATTTAAACATATTTGATCATGTATCACACAGGTCACATATGCAAACATTGCATTTAAGAGTAAAAAAATTAGCTCTTAAACAAAAGCCTTGTTTGTTACTTTTTCTGTAGCAAAGATAAAAGTAGTTAACAAAAGTTTATCACAGCAGGCTTCAGATTAGCAGCTGTTATAATCAGAATTTATTTACTGATATATTTGAATGCGGAACATTAATGAAATGGAGTTCATGTATGAGATTTATTGCTTGGCAATACAAAATTTCCAGACTTTACTCCCTTGGGGTTCCTTGTATCATTAGTAAGAGCTTTACTGCGAAATCCTGTGTCGTGGTTCAGAATAAAGATTGTTGTTGCTGCATAGAGCCATCAGCAATTCCCAAGCTAGGAATTTTGTTATCTTTTCAAAATAGAAAACATGGGTGACACAATCTATAAAATCATTGATAACACACAGTTCTCTTACTTTCATAGTATGTAGTCATCTCTATAATACTCTATGTAGATGAGTATTAGTGGGAAGTGCCAAGTCTTAATTTTTAAAATCTTAAATGACTTCAAGGAAACTATTATTCAATTAAATATATATTTTTAGCTGTTTACTTTGTCACTTGCCATGCCATAAGTCAGTAATAGCTGAATATCCAATAATGTAGCCTGCATTTCTCATACATTTCTTATTTACACCATCTAATTTTATTGTAGTTTAAAATCAATTTGGTAAGCTGGATTGAAATTGTTTCTTTATAAAAAAATTGGTTGTAAAGAACTAGAAGTAGTCGCTTGTAGCATTCAAAATGTTTTAGTAAATGTAAGCGTAAGTGATTCTTTTGTCTTTAGTTAAGTGATTAGTGATTAATAATAAGCGTTAGTGATTCTTTAAAGATTCTGTAATGTGCTTCAAATTAAAAGCACATTAGAGTTGTTTTTTTTTTTTTTTTTAGTGGTAAACTTTAACGCATTTTGAATTATGAATTAGAAATTGACTAGATGTTCCTTATGAGCAGCAATGATATTTTATGCTAATTTACACATTTATCTCAAATTTGATTCGTTATAAAGTCTAATTTTGCTTTCAGTTTCACAATTTTAATTATGCTGCTTTTTATTGTAGTAATATTAGAGATATGATTACAAGCGTTATTAAACTACGTGAAAGCGATTGGGGACGATCTTCTCATACTGAAAATTCTGGTTATGAAACTGCTCCACCTACATCATTGGTAATTTTTTAAATCATTTTGATATTTTATTTATGAAATTTTTCTGAGATTCCATAGTTGTAGAATTTTATTTTTAACTAATTTTAATTTAAAAGATTTTTTAACTTGGAAAGTTAAAAATATAGTTTTAACTTTCCAAGTTTTACTGAAGAAAATAGTTTTACCTTGAAAACTATTTTCCTTGTTAGTTTTACTTTGAAAGTGAAAATAGTTTTACCTTGAAAGTGAAACCAAAAATCTAATTTGTAAAATGTAATTAGCAGACTTAAAATTTTCAAAATTTCTTTCATTATTTATCCAGGATGAACCTGTTATGTATGGACCTGATGGTAAACCAATGACTGCAGATGAATTAATGTTTTTACATTCACAGTATGCAAGTAGTAATTTAACTTCAGATACTGATGACTATGAGTAAGTATTTCTCTTTATTATGTATAACTGTTACTATGTTGTATAAAAAGGGTAGAAATTCTATAAATATATTGCGATCTTACTCATTGAATATAATGTATTTTTTAAATTAACTCAATCATGTTCATTGATAGAAATTATTTTTACTTTTGAAATCAATGTAAAATGTGGTAGTTCATTCCAATGAAAAATGATATTTTTATTATCTTGGAATATTTAGAAACATGTTCTACTTTTAAAATTCTGTTGAAAAAACTTGAATTGCATTGTTAGTGATACAGATGTTATACATAGTTATCTTTATATATATTTATATAAAAGGGGAGACTATTAGCTGATAAAATATCTTCTACAGCTTCTTACTAAAAACCAAAATAATTCTATAAACTTCTGCCTTTTAGTTTAGTAGTGTGGATTCGAATAACATCTTGAATGTTTGTATTGTTTTAAAATCCACTCTAAACTGTTTTACCAGGTCTAAACTGAACTGTTAATAATTTACCCGAATAGGCAGAAAATGAAGTGTTGAATGATAAACCAAGCCATCTAGCATTTTTCTTATATTAGCTTCTGTTTATCATTGATGTCAATTTCTAACCTAAAATGAAACTAATTTTGTCAATACATGCACTTGTTGAAACCTTTCAGAGCAATATTTGACAAATGTTTATTGATGGGAAATTCTTTGCAGAAATATAAGAATTATTCAGAAGTTTTTGGTATGCAGACATTTTTTTAAGCTCTGAAATTTTAGAAACACTTAAAATAGTCTTCAGTATTAAAGCATTTTATTGCTGAATTTTCCAAAATGTGACTGGGCATTAATTTTTGTGATTTAATGAAAAACTGCTTTATAGTCCTATCAATCACATTCAGAATGAATGCATCCATGTAAATTTAAAAATAACCCAAGTTCTAGTAAGTTATGTCAAAATTACATTTAATGTGGATCAATTTTATAGTTGCATTATTATCATAATGCATGATTCACTCATTTCTTCAATTTCTAAGTTATTTAATGTACTTGTTCATTGTGACTGTCTTTTGTATTTCCAACATAATGACTTTGATCAGTCCTATTATACTTTTGAAGAAACTGCATGTGTTAATTTTTTTCTTTTCTCTGGCATGTTTTTTATGGTATCAACATTTCTAACAACTACAGTATCAACATCAAAATGCATCTTTCATTAAATGGTTTTGATATTTAATATCTTTAATGCAACTAATTGTATTTCATTTAAAGTATATAAAAATGATTGAAATTTCTCTTTATTTAAAAATTTGTTTGTTTAAAATTATAAGTTCTGCATATAAATTGTTTTAATTTATTATATATCTGGCTGTTTCAACTGGAAATTTATTAAGTATGAATGTAAACTGTTACCACTTGTCTTTCTCAATTAGTATCTTTACAAGATCCCATTTTCAAATTGTTGAGCTGACTGCTGAACACAGTTTGCACTCTGATCTTTAATTGAGCTGTTTGTGAGTTCAGTTCCTATCAGGAGTTAATGCTTGTGGTAGTACACTTTAAATAATTCTAGTAATCCAATTTAAATAAAAGTTTCAAATATAGTTAGCTCTTATGTGAAAAAAGTGATTATAATGGACGAAACAACTTCTGAATCTCCAAATTTCTTAAATTCAATTCTCTAAACTGAAATAAGCATGTTTTCTTTAAAAAAATAGCAGCAATCTTGGCATTCAATCACAATTTAGTTATGGAAAACTAAATTGATGTTCTCTTTCTAGATAAATTCCATGCAAACATTTGTGACTTTATTTGTACTATTTGCAATACATAAAAACAAAAAAGATTTACTAGGTAGGCAATATTTCTATCACAAAATTTATACAACTCTTGGAATTTTGCGCCGAGCTGGCAGCCGAATGGTTAGCGCTCTTGCCTTCGGTTCAACAGTTCGTGGGTTCGAATCCCACCTTGGGCATGGATGTTTGTAGTAGTTCGGAATCCACTTTAAACCATAAGTCCCGGTCTAATTAGCCTTCGTGTGCAAAAAATGACCGTTGAGCGACAAAGAAACCAAACCAACCAAGAAAGAAACCTTGGAATTTTGATGGGATTCCTTGTAAATAAGCATTACTTCCTGGAATTTTTACTCACCATAATGCATTTATCATTTAGAAAATATAAATTTTTTAGTTTTAATATTTTTTAATAAAATAATCTGAACCTAATTTAGTATTAGCTCTTAATGTTACCATGAGTTGGCGGCACGATCGATATTAGATTGTTATATTTATAACTATTGACTAAAATAAAGGTCCTGTTTAGCCACAATTTCATGGTAATCCAGTTTAGTCAGGACTGAAAGTATTTAGATTTGTGTATAAAGTGATCACAAACAAGATTGTTATGTTGTGCAATCAGATATGTGATTTTAATTGATTTTTTTGTTTTTTATACTGTATAAAATTCACTGACTATTAACATTAAAATATAAAATTTCTCTTAAAATGTATTTTTCTTATCTTTGTGAAAATTGCATAAAATTTCATAGAATCGGAATGAATTAAACAAAGAAATTATTTAATATGCCTGGTTGGAAGTGTCTTTTCAAGAATCAGTTTACTCAGGAAAAAGATATCACACACACATATATATATATATGTGTGTATTTCCTATATTTGTATATTTTAAATAACAAAGAAATGTGAAAATCTTAATGTTTAACAAAATAGAAAAGCCTAAAATATGGATGTGAAATTGTATAGTTTTAAGAGTTTGAAAGTAAACAGAAGAAAACTTTAGAATTGCTTTTATTAAATAATTGTGGAAAAAAGTAATCCTGCAAATTCTTTTACTTAATAGTTGCATTTGTTCTGATTAAGCATATTTATATATGAAAGGAGCTTGTTATGCTCCTTAAAATATTTAATAAATTTATATGAATCTATTAAAGATGTTAAAAAAGTCTAAAATTATACATTATTTATGCAATGTGTAATCCAGTAATATAGAGTATCAACTATAAAACAGAAAAATTAAATAAATGTTCGTTATAGTTGTAAATTCATTGAAGGCTTTTTGAAGTAATCATTAAATTTAATAAATCTCATTAATTTTTGCTATTATTTACAAATATCGTTGAAAGAAGTTTTATATATATATGTAATTTTATGTATATTTGGTTGAGAACAATTTTTAAAATAAATTATTTAACATGAATATTTATATTCTGGAAATTTTTGATTTAACTCTTTGGAATTCGATTCTTGGAAATCTGTGTAAACCCTATCATTAAATCTGCTAGTTATTTTTGTCTAGTTAAGATTAAAAAAATTTATTTTTGTTTTATTTGTTTATTTAATTTATATGTATACTTTTTGCTGTGATCTGAAATGTATTTTTTTTTTCAGTCTGTATAATGATGATGTAGGCGATGAACTTTCAGATGAAATTTCTGAAGCATATGAAGTTTTTCTAAGAGATCAGCAACAAGCAGCGTTAAGGCACTGAAAAGATTATAATTTCTCCTGTTTGATGTAAATCATTTCCCTCTGCACAACTACATGACTTAAAATTTCGTATCAATCTCTAGACAAACTGGCTGGTTTTTAGTTTTTTCTGAAGGTGACAGTATAAAAGTTGAATGTAGCCAATGTAATTTAATCACTTTCAGAAAAGCATTAACTTCCATCCATTTGTAGACGTTTTTGCTTTTTCTCTTGTTTATTTATTATAAACATTTATGCATTTTTATTGACTGTCTTTGAAAGCATTTGTACCTTCCAAATATAGATTTCTGTAATCAGATGAATTTTACTGTGTATAAATATTGTTTAAATGCTTGCTTGTATGTATTGTGCAGCATTGCTTCATTCTACCATAACAACTTTTACATTTATACTAAAATCTGTACTTTTACTCATGTATTAAGCTCCTAATATTAAATACTATACAAAATCTGTATCTTGTCTAATTTCTTGGTAGTTGGGAAAGTCTAGAAAGACTATTGGGAAGAAATATTTTAAATTATAATGCAGTTATAACTCTTCCAATTTGAAAGTGTTGCATTTTGACAGAAATCTGTCACATTCAACTTCTAGATAGTTTTTTTGTATCTATAAATTGTACCTTTTTTATCGACTTGAGAGACATACCAAATGCTTTCAACTACATGTTAGAGGAATTGTGTACTTATTTATTTGTTGTGTTTTTGTTCTTATGGTTTAAGTATGTATTTTTCAATGTAATCTTTCATTTAAAAACGTTTCATGCAAAGTTTATTCACATGTTAATACTGTATAATTTTTTTAAATAGTTTTCAGAATGTATTCTATTTCCATTAAATATGATCCCTGAGAAGTGGTGACAGTAATTTTACAAATCATTCATTTTTATAATTTAAAAGTCTTAGTTGAACTGCATAGTAAAATCTTCATTCATTTGAAGAGAAATTTTATTAAGCCTATGACAATTTAACCAGTATCAAGTAGTTATGAATTAGTGCAGTGGATTTTATATGTAGTTTATTATTTTGTGGTTCGTTTTTATATAATCTGTCTATTATTTTAATGCAAAGTTTTATAGATGTATATATTTATAGTTTCAAAGCATTTTTTGCACGTGTCATTGTCATTTCATGTTTTATTGCTGAAATTTTTGAGTAATATACTATGATGTAGTATCTGTGGGTGTAAAGGTGTCAGTATTTAACTAAATAGTCTTCTATGAATATGTTGACCATTACGTAGGTTCATATTTACTGTTTCAATTAGTACAACTTAATATATATACTGTAGTAAAGTTCACATGTTGGCCTGACGGGAATTTTTTTCCTCAGTCTGAGAAATTGATAAAGTTTTTTTTTCTATCAATAAATTTGAAATATTTCTAAGGATACCCACTGCTACTCAGTGTTTATTCCAGCTGATTCCAGTTCACTTTTTGCACAACTTAAAAAAGTGTGTGTGCTGATTATTAAAAAATTCATTATATGGCAATTTTATTGCAATTAAATATCATAAATTTAATATATAAATTATTTTAATTTCTCTTTACTGGCACCATTTAACATGCTTTCAAGTTTTGCCTCATTGAAAAGGAATAAATTTTTATTGTCAGCCTTTATTTGAAATGAATTTTTTTAAAGGTGTGTGTATTTTAACAAATGTTTCTGTAAACTTGTCTATTGTATGGAAATTTACTTGCATTTCAGGAATGAATGAATAAATATCTATATTTGTTTCAAGTTGTATTTTCTTATTTTTGATATGTAAAATTTGTAACTGAGAAAATTATTTTAGCGATTTCAATTTCTTCGTTTCTAACAAGAAGTTTAGCTAATATTATTAATCTTAAGTTTTTAGGAGTAATGTCATTTAAACAAAATGTTTCAGATAATAAACATAACTTTTTATCAAACTGAAAGATATAAAAGTATTGCTTATTTTGGTATTTTAGATAGTTTTAAAGTCTCTGGGAATATTTTAGACAATATTTCTAAGCATTTAATTCTGTTATAATCATTGTTCAAATATATTTATTTTCATAAATGCTAAGATTCAAAAAAATAAAAAAATCATAGTTGAGAAGCTTATTTAAAAGTTCTTGTGTTTCTGGTAAAATAGAAAACATCAGGTAGTTGAAGAAATTTAAAAATTGAATTAAGTACAACACTATATTATCTGTTCAAAATTTTTCAATGACTAGATTTGTGCTTTTTTCCCCCTTTCTATTTTTTCTAAACATTTATTGTGTGAAGAGCTTGATCATTTTCTTGCAACAAATAATTCATTACTAAGATATTAGTACATTATGAATTTCCAGTTAATATTAAGAAATATGAGAGGAAATTTTTATATAAATCTAGATTTTTTTCATGTAGGAGATTTTAGATATATCAGAATTTTACATAGATTACGTGGTAAAATATTTGTGGAAGGTAATCTATCAGTTTCTCAATGAACTGAAAGCAACTATAATTTTTAAAATAACGTTAGGCTAATATGGCATAGATTTTTAAATACATCTTTTCTATAGCAAAGAATTGAATGCTTGTTCTCCGACCTTTAAATCAATAGTTTAGTTACTTCCGTTTTGGAAATTAACAGTTTTTATAGTTTTAATTTTACTTTGGATCATTGGTACCAGCTTTCATGAGTAACAAGTAACTTGTGCAATAAACTACTCTACTTCAAGTATCTCAATTATCCATTTGGAAATAGGTACCTAATGATTCATAAATGTCCATTTGTACATATCTGTCTTTTATTTTGTATTTATTAGCAGCAATAAAACAAATACTATACTTTGCTCTCAAATTAAAGTTCACATGTAACCTCATAACGGAAAAATGTTTGCAAAACCTTCAAGTCTCAAATCTGAGTCAATTGATTTTAAATGTTTGTATTTTTTAAATTGTCTAAAATGGCTAAAATTCTCCAGTGTATTTTAAGTTCTGTTGATGCTTTTCATTTAGCTATAGGAACAATACATTCCCATAGAAAGTTGGAATTCTTTAACAATTTTCATCCATGAAGCAATATTAGTTTTGTAGTTGACCCAATTTTCTTTTATAAAAATGCAAGACATTAATTTCCAAGTTAAATGCAGAATTAAGTAGTGCACAGCTACTGCATATAAACAGGGTTTGTTGGTAATTTTCAAAATTATAAAAATAAATTAAACACAAATATGTATTAGAAAGATTTATACAAGAGGTAATTGAAATATGTATTAAATATTAAAATCAGACACTTACAAATTAGTACATTTTTTTAGAAAACATTAAGAAAAACGTCTCCATATTTACACTGAAATACTTTTAAGGAATTGATGCTTTTTGAAACACAGAAATAATAGCTAATCAGGATTTTTTTGGATATTTTAATGTTTAAAAGTTAAATCTTTTAAATTTTAGCAGTAATGGAATTTTAGTAGGATTTTAATTCAGTTTATTAAAACTGATAATTTCACACTAACACAAGTATTTGGGCAAAGTGTAGATTATACTCTCTAATTTTAGTACCATTATCCAGGAATTTTTTTGACATAAAATATAAAAATTATATTAAACTAAGAATTGTATTCATTCACTTGAAATGCAGATAATATAATTCAACTGTTAAATATATAAAATATAAAAAAGGACAAATTTTGTATAAAATGTTCTTAGAATTATTTCGATGTTATATTTAATTAAAAACCGTTTATTTGTATAAATTAAATGGAAACGTTGGAAAACAATTGAAAATTTAATTTATAGTCAGTGTATTCACTTCTTTAGTAAAAATTTGAAAATATTCTACCAAATCTTGTTTAATATAAACCATCTCTTAAGGAAGAGTCATCCGAAAGAATTTATATGAAATGATTAGTCTTTAAAGATGTGTAAAATTTAATTCACACACTTTTTGTCTATAGTTTTATACATATTAGTAATTTAAGCTTTTCTTAAAGTAGAAAACTTCTATGGTTATATCGTTTTAAAAAATTGGAAGATACTTTCTCATTAAATTCTCAAATTTTTGTCCACAGATTGACTGTAATAACTCTAAGTTTTTAAAGCAAATAATTACTTCAAATCAATGGCTTTAAAAGTGGTTGTGAAGCAAATGAAATCAATAATTTTTCTTTGGTGCATGTTTTCAATGATTCTTGTGCATTTCCTTATCTTGTAGCAAAATACCTAGCATTTTTCTTTCTGTTAGATGATTCATAGATTTAAATCATTTCATTATGCACAATTTTATTTAATTACATCGCTTTAAAAAAATTATTGATAAATAAGGCGTTATATTAATATTATATCAAAGGCTCTATATTATTACATGGTTAAAAATGTCTTTTTGATTATGTAAAAGCATTTCCAGGATAAATCCTTGCTTGTTAAATGCAACATTTTCTTTTAATTGCTAAAATTTCTCACTTGTATCCGATTTTAAATTAAGTGAATCAAAATTTTGAGAAGATATTACTGTTATGGTGTTTAACGGAAAAGTTTTAAAATGTGTGTGTGTGTGGAAATTATTAAAGTTTAACATTTAAGATTAAAAAATTTGGACAAAAAACTGGTGCAAGTTTTCTTAGAAATCTCAATAGAGAACAATTATAAGAAAAATTTTATGGAATTTTGAGTTTTATCAAAGAGAACTGAAATTTAAAAAGTGATACTATTAATTTTTGGTTTAAGGAGAGTAAGAGAAAGTAGGTTATATTAAAGTATTTTGTGTGTGTGTGTGTGTGTTATATTGACTATATTTCACCCTTTATGATCATAATTGCAAAAAGTTTTCGAGTGCTCTCTCTAAATTTTGCTAAGCAAATTTGTTTTACTTTTTGTTAAGAATGTAAAAGTATGACGTGCGTTTATAAAATTATTTAGCGCTCCTATGACAGAAATTTTTAAAAGTTGAAATTTATGAACAAATTATTAATGGAACATTACTGTTCAATTATTTTCAATATCCAAGATAGAAAAGTGGCATCCTTGTTTTAATATATTAAAACAAGGCTGTCACTTTTCCATCTTAAGGATGTTTTTCTGTCTTGAAAATTTTTGAAGTTTCAAAAATTTCAGTTCAAAAATATTTTAAGCGATTTTTAATTAAAATTTCCTTTTAATTAAGATGTAAAAATAATTCAGTTTACGGGGCTTTCGCTACTAATTTTATCCAAAATTAAGTCTTCAGAGCTATTAAGTTAATCATCCTCATCACACAATCTAGATACTGATGTGTGAGTCTTTGTGACGTTTACTTCAGAAATGAAAATTAATGTACAATCGATCTGAACACAAAGCAATTACTACATTTTGTCAAAATTCGCTCGTACCTTTGCTTTAATTCTGAAAATTATTGACTCAAGCAGAGATGAGCTAAAAATTTAGTAGCTTTGTCCAGAGTATATATAAACTTGTACAACATGTATAACGACTCGTGTGGCCAAAAGCATGCGGGAATCTTGTAAATACAAATTGAATTGTATATTTTTCATTAAATATTGAAATTAAAATTATATAAATATGAAATTAAAATTAACGTAAAATAATGAATTATACGACTTAGGTTTCGGAAGAGAATAAATTGACTAGTACTCTAGTTAGGTTCTAAAAGGAAAAAAAATTTCAACTGAAAAAGTATGTGTGCTAAAATAAATGTAATAAGCTATTTGATGCTTTCTCAATGAGCTTAGATAAGAAATTGTGTGAAAAATGGTTTGATGAGAAGAAAGCATATATATATGTATATAAATATATACACACTTTTGATAGTAGATTCTGAAAAAGGTGAGAATAAGATTCATAAATTGCATAGCTTTTCGAAGTTTTACTTATGGATTTTTAATGAAATAATTGGGATAATATTTGCTATCGCATTTCATTCAAGCAACTTTTGAACTTTCAAATAAACAATTTGCTAGAGCTATTGAAAATAGATTTTTGCAGATGTTTCTGTATGCTAAAAATTACATAAATTAAATGCATACATTGT
Source organism: Latrodectus hesperus (assembly GCA_037975125.1). Lineage (NCBI taxonomy): Eukaryota > Metazoa > Arthropoda > Arachnida > Araneae > Theridiidae > Latrodectus > Latrodectus hesperus. The sequence continues at coordinate 23,620,295 of CM075856.1, forward strand.
TTACTATATATGAACTTTTTTTGATAGTTTACTACATAGAATTGAAAATGAGATATGCTTAAATAATATTTAAGGAAATTTCAGGGGCGGGACGAAAAAAGGAGGTTTAAGTTTCTAAAACTAATAATTTTAATAATTACAATATTTTTTTTTAAAAAAAACTTATAACAATAATTTAACTAACACTAAAAACAATAGCAACTTACTGTACAAATCATATTGCAAAGCTACGTAAAACACTTGATAAATACAGTCAGTGTAAAAAGTATTCGTACAGAACGACAATTGATTTAAAAGAGATCCGTTCATAAAAATTATAAACATAAATTCCGTTTTAATTAATTTTAAATATATAAGAGAACATATTTTCACTAGTTTCATGTGAAATTTACACAAAAAAATTTTATATATGAATAAATATTTACAAAACTGAAACAATCCAACATCTTGTGGTGTAAAAAGTATTCGTACCTCAGGCATATTTTGGCCAATACAATCATTAGTAATTCAGCTAATACCTTGTCGGATATCCTTTAGCTTGAATAACTGCCTTGAGTCTCTTTGGCATCGATTCCACCAATTTTGCTGTTATTGAGCTAGATATGGCATCCCATTCTTGATTAATAGCTGATTCCAAGTAACTTTTATTAGAAATATGTCTGGATCTGATATTTTTATTAAGAGAACGTCCCATAAATTCTAGATGGGGTTGAGGTCCGGCGATTGAGGAGGAAATTTTATGAACTTTGGGCTATTATATAGTATCCAAAGCCTTGTGTTTAGGGCTGTGTGCTTGGGGTGGTTATCATGTATGAAAACGTAATCACCATTCAAGATCATCTTTGTTGCACTAGGTGCTAAATTATTGTTTAAAATGTCAATGTAAAGTTGATGATTTATAATTCCTTTAATAAAGTCTAATTTGCCCACCCCAGAAGCATTCATACACCCCGAACAAGCAGACTTCCACCTTCATGTTTCACTGTTGACACTAAATTCATAGGATACATTTCTGTATTGCGTTTTCTCCATACCATTCGTCTCCCGTCCGATCCAAATATGTTGTATTTACTTTCGTCTGTGAAGATAATCTTTTTCCAGAAATCTGGACTTTCATTAACGTATTGCTTGGCGAAAAACAATCGCAGCTTCCGATTCTTCTCACTAACAAAGAATTTTCGTCTCGCAACACGGCCATGGAAGCCTTCATTTATGCATGCATTTCGAACAGTACTTACGGAGACTACTGTTCCCATGTTCTTCAGTTCTGATGTTAATGTAGGAGCACTTATTTTGGGATCCTTCTTTAATGAACGTACCAGAAACCGTCTGTCAGATGATGTCAATAGACATGGTCACCCGGTACGAGAACTGTTTTGCACCATTCCAGTGGCTGCAAACTTTTTTTCTATGATTGACTGCACAGTTGAACGAGGTCTACCAACCAGATCAGAAATCTTGTATGATTTACCATTTTTACGGAGCTTTAAAATCAGTTCTCTTTCGGAAACATTTGTCTCTCTACTTTAACCCATTACAAAATTTCTGGTTTCTCGCTACATTAAAATTTCCACTAAAGAACCTTTTAAGTAACTTACAACATGACGTCAGTTAACGACATCTTAATGGCTAAACCAATAACAAAATATAGCTTTAAAAAATTGCATTTCTTTTAGTGTACGAATACTTTTTTCTTTCAAATTATTTTACTGTAAAACATTTATGTAACCAAAACGATGATTGAATAAGTGAGATCTATTCAAATGAGCATATATATTGTTGGACCGTCTAAAAGAATTTGATATTTGAACTATATTGATTGAATTTAAGAATATGCGAAATTCTGTAGTTAAAATATTGAAAGAGAAATTTTTTATAAAAAAATCTGCGTAATGAATAACAATTACTCCAAGCAGTTCTTTGATGCATTAAAACATTAAAAAGAAAGTAATAATTTGAAATTTCCGATACAAATGATTGAAATTTTAATTCTAATAAAACGTTGACTCCAGTCATAGCACGCATTTCTATTATGTAACTCACTTTGTTTGAAACTGACAACAGTTGCGAAAAAACTTATCTTTTTCCCATTGTATTAGAGAGATCTTGGAGGCAAAACGAATATGCTTTTACAACATTGTACAGAACCTTATTGTTAACTCGACTGCTTCGTAGTGCTCAAAATGCGTGATCTGTAAAGTCAAAAACAGGTACAAGCTGTTACTTGCACTATACTGACACGGCTATCTAGTTGTGATAGCTGATGTTGAAAGGAACTTATCTGTGAACTGGCGGCTCTGAAAAATTAGAGCTCGATTGTGAGGCAAAATCTGATGATTATACACCCTGTCCAAATTGCCCCTAAGTCATCATTATCCGCTGTCCAACGTGCTATAATTTCTTCCATACTCCCTATGGATCCTTTCATTTTAATCGAGATGTATGGCTGATGCGAAATTACACTTACGTCGACCTTTCAATCCACTCTGCGTCGGTGAAGTATTGTGTTATTATGGTAGTCGATCAGCATGACTACAAGCAGACTAGTAGCGCATTCTTTTGCACGATCAATCCCCTTTCTATTTTGGACAGGATATTCTTGGTTACAATCTAAATTAATTTTTGTTTTTACAGCATTACAATTAATGAGTGCTATTTCCATCGACATCAGGGGTCACTTCTAATCATTCTACATACCACTTTAAAAGAGTTACGATACTTTGGTTCCATCTGGCAATTTATGGTATTATTTTTCTCATATGTTTGAGACGTGATTGATCTCTTGTTTCGGATATTCAAAACTGTTGCATACCTAGAGCAATCATTTTTATTTACACATATGGAAGAATGCATCGCTTTTAGAAATGGTTTCACCTATATCTTTTTATAGCATTCAATGGACAATACCACCCAATTATTTTGGCAACCTTGATTGGTTGGTTTAAAATAATTGCTAAAAATCATAAAGCTTTTCCAAATGCAGTGGCGTAGTGAGCAAAATCGGCGCCCGGGTACGATACCTTTTTTGGCGCCCCGTTGAAAAAATAGTAATACAAAATAAATATGGGAATAAAATGTATTAAGTAACAAGAGATATATAATAGTATAACGATATATAATAAATTATAATAAATGGAGTATAATTGTAATAAAGAATACAATATAAATATTGTACCTACTATAAAATAATCAAAAATATATTAAATTCTCAAACAAAGCTTTAAATTTAAGCAAAATTCAATTCTAATTTACAAAAAAAACACTTATATTGGATTCGGAAAAGTGTCATTAAATAATCGGACTTATGTGTTTTAGAATTAATTATAAAAAGGTATTATTGATTTTATATACTTATACAATTATTTTAAAAACATAAAATTTTTAAACATGAAATAATTCGTTACGTATCATAGATATAAGCAGATGTGTAATTATTTGCAATCTAATATATTCTACACTATTCACATTTTTCTTGCCTTTGCTGAAACGAATTGATCAATTACGTTATCAAAGTTGATCATTTCAAAATTTTCTTTTTCTATACTTAAGATTGTTAAATCCTCTATACGTAAGATAAAAACTTAGACGGTTTTGACTCATGGTGGATCATAAATAAGTCAAAATTAATTTTATTTTGCTGAATGAACGTTCACAGCTTGCAATTGATGCAGAAATAGTTAAAAATATTTGAATGACAACCTCTTCTTCTCTCTATCTTCACCGTATGAGGTAAAGCATGTTGGAAGTTCTAATGGAGTTTTATGTTTAATTTCTTTTCTAATGCTGAGTAACATCATTCAGTCCCACATTTCTCTATAGACTTCTGTTCCATGGAAATCTGTATGATAAAATTTACCCCAAACTTTTACATTTGTTAAACACGGTGACTTAGCGCTCCCAAGACAAAGGTTCGATTCTCAAGCTAGGTCAATTCAACCTTTCTTCCTTTCAGTGGGTCGATTAACTGAAGACCAATCATCTTTGGGGGCTAAACACCGGGGATTTCGCTTTGGGCTGACTACCAAACCGGGACATATGCTTCGCACCCCAGGGCCCTCGGTAAAGAAAACGGATATGGGCACTGTAGGCCTTGATCCGGATATTACAATTTTGAAGTCGGGATATTTATTTATCAATTAATTTTTAACTTTTAAGAAAATTGATTTTAATGATTTAACATTTCCATAACAATGTCTTAAAAATTTTAAATGTATTTTTCTAGCTTGTTAACCAAATGAAGCAATTAAACATTTTTATTCCCTATTAATTGTGCATTATCTTAGTTATGAAAGACTCTACGAATAGTTGATCATTAGGTGTTGAACATATGCTATAGCTTAACCTAACAAATTTTCAAAAATTCTATAATATTACTAACTTCACAAACTTTAGCTATTTATTGGAAAATAATAATTGGGTAAGAAATTACACCCCAAATTTAGGATCAACTCATCTGATTTTTCACAATGATATTTTTTTAAACATTTCATTTATCACAGATTAAACTGAAAATTTTATTTCATTTTTTTATTTCAGAAAAATTCCAGTCAAAAACAACAACTTTATAGGAAATTTCGCATTTAAAATAGCTTTTTAAATTACATCATTCAGATCATTAATGTAAACCAAAATTATTTTTAATGTAAAAAATTTAAATCACAAAACATAATATTGATAATTTATAATATTTCATTTTTATACCATAAAACCAATTTTTCTGATTCTAAAATTAGAAGATCTTTGTTAATAAGTTTTCATCGGATTTCAATTTAGATAACTAAATTCTGCCATGGCATTATCAATGCAAATTTCAGATAAGCAACGAAATGCTAATATAAACAACAAAAATATTTTGCAAATTTCTTAAATCAAAACACACAAATTCAAGTAAAATTATGTATATTTAATGTAATCAGAAATTTTGAACCAAACAATATATATATATATATATATATATATATATTATGTTATTAAAAATTATATTTTTCTTTAAACTGTTGCACTCTATATTGTTCTTTCAAGTTTTTCATTGATTCGAATTATTATCAAGAATTACAAGTGCTGAGATAAAAATAAATTTTAACTGTTAAACGCCTAATTTTATTTAAAGAAAGTTTCTCAATCAGTTATCATAGTAGTAAAAATTTTCTTCGTATTTTTAAGGCATTTAATATAACTGTTTTTTAAGTTATTAAAATATATTTTATTATTAAAATAAGTGCTAATTTTTATTGAAATAAAAAAATTTATTTATATTAAGAATCATTTTGGAAGTGCTGTTCATGCAATGTCATAAAGTTTTTTTTTTACAATAAATTTATATCATTTAAAGACAATCTTATTTTTAAATTTTACAATGTAGAATGAGAAATATGTAAGATTTCTTTGTAAATTTCTGCTGCGTCCGGGGCCTGATAGCCCCCCTTGCCCCCCCGTCATTACGCCTCTGTCCAAATGTTTTTTAAGTATCAATCCACATTAAAATGAATAATTCAATCTTCAAATCTGATATTTTCATTCTTAGCATTAAGACTTGATGTGTGTTGATAAGCAAATCAAGTACAATTATAAAAATTCAAGATTCGAGCTCGAGTGGATAAAAAGAAAAGCATTTTTAATATAAATAGTTAAAATAAACGGATACAAATTTATTTTCGAATATTAATTCCTTATGTAAATAAACGAACGTTCGTATGTTATTTATTGTCATCCCATTTCCTTTGATTTATTAATTAGTTATTTTTTTAATGAAATTTTAAACTGTTTTATATGTATTGAACGTATTTGAAGATAATTTTCATAGTTCGCTTATATTTCTGTACCTGTTTAGCAGGTCTTAGGCTCAGAAATTTTAAAACTTTCAAAGAAATTCTGTTAGAGAAGTGTGAAATCGTTAACTGTGAATCAAAATTAAAATGATTAGGAATAAAACTAATGAGACATGTAAGAAGTATATGCATTTGGAATCAAATATGTGTGATTAATATAACAATTGCACTATAGATGGAATGGATGTTGCAGTATTCATCTTTAGATTTCAAATCGCTGAGCTGACGAACCCTCTGTCCTTCCATTTAACAGTTCTTAGATTCGATTTTCTCCTTGGGTTTGTATCTTTGTAGTGGTTCAAAATCTACTTAAACTGTAAGTTTTAATCTAGATATCGTATGTAAAGTGACCATTGAACGCAACAAACAAATAATTTAGTTTTTAAGTCACTTAAATGTCTTGATAAACAGCTGACTCATTTTAATATGCTTATAAATACCGAAAAAATACCACCTTATAAAAATCTTATGCGACTTTGACAGTAGTTCATTGAATATAGTTGTAAGGAAAGCTTAAAGAGCAGTCGACGTTTTAGACGACTAATACGAAGAAAGGGTAAGGTGTTTATAATACAGATTTTAAATCTGTTAAATTTTCTTCAGAATTAGACAAATAAGATGGAATTGCTTTTTACACGTACATTTCAAATTCTTACCAAGAGTTCCTTTATATTTCGATTTCAAAAAGATGTTAAGCACAAAATTAAATGGTGCATACCAGACTCTGAACTTATATTTTTGAGATGTGACAAATTGTCTTTATTAGTCATCTTTAACATATTTGTTAATATTATTTTAACATTAATTAAGAATATATATACATACATATATATATATATATATATATATATATATATATATATATATATATATATATATATATATATATATATATATATATATATATATATATATATATATATATATATATATATATAACAATGGTGGTCGCTGGGTGATTAACCCTTCACCACAACAAAGCCGGAAATTGCTACTCATTTGTCGTCAGACACCTGTGAACAAAGTTACGGAGGCGAGTAATATTACCCACACAAATCCGTTTATAGTTACCATATTCATGTATCATCTCAGAAGAAAGGACAGAGAAGGATTCGAACCCGGGACCCACAGCACAAGAGTCAGGAAGGCTAATCACTCAGTCATAAATCGGCATTCATGAGATTAATATTTTACAATAAAAAATTTCTTTTTTTTATTCATAAAAGTATATATTATACAATAAAAAAGGAATTTTTTTTAAATCATGTATTTAATTTTCAAACACTTTGCAATGACTTTTTGAGATTTCAATAATTTCTGAAAGATTAGCATTTATGATTTTCACACTAGAATTGAAACTCATATTTTCTTTATTCTTGATCAGCTCAGGTTTTACTAAAAATGAATTAATATGTGATAAAACTGAAAAATTCATTTATAATGAGAAATTTTAAGGAGACTGCTTTATGTACATAGAGAGAGTGAGAGATGGGAATTTTTTTTTTATCATGACATTAAGTTTATTTTATCTTTTTTTAATGCACCATGGAACTATCTAAAAATATTTTGTTAAGAAAGAGGGAAAACATGGATATTTGTTCATTATGTCAGCATTAATCCATGACATTATGAGTTATCTCTGACATAATGTCCCAGTAAATTCATATTACTGCCTCTATTTTCTTTTATCTCATTATTTGCATCTTGACATAAAGTTCTCTATTTTATTGTAAAATAAAATAGATAATCATGCCGAATAAATATTGTGATGAATATTATTATTAAAATATCTTTAGTACAGTTATTTATCACATTTTATCTAACAGTTCCATATCTTTATTTTTGAAGGTAAAATAAAATAACATACAGACAAAAATATGAATTTTTTATTACATACTAATGAACGTCAGATATCATAGATTTATCAATATTTTTTGTGAAGATTTGAATAAAATGTTCAAAAATTAAATGATTTAACTCATGATAGATGGATGAAGGGAAACAATTATGCCTCTAACTGTTAATTTTTAAGTTCATTTTAGCTGTGATAAAATTTTCTACTTATTTTGAATATCTAATCGAAATCAAATCTTTATCAATAAAATAGAAAAAAATATTTAAAATTTGTTAGAAACAAGTTAGGCAAATCTAACACTTATTAAGTGCTTCATATCACTCGAATTCTTAAGAGTGAAGGTTAAAGTATTTTTAACAGTTCTTACTGTTGAGAATTTTGGATAATTATTTATATAACCAGTAATTTAATTGAACTTAGGCATACATAGACTAATAATTTAACTGTTAAATTTATTCAAATTACGTTTTCGTGATTGTTATCTTCAAAGATTTAGCCCACATTACAGTGTTTAATGTGTACATATAGTTTATAGTGAAAAAAAAACAATACTGCATCAATATGAAAAATAAGTTGTTAAATAATATCTATTTTTCATATTGCATTTATTATTCATGGAAGAAAGCTTTTTATTTACATATTTGATTTAAATGTCATAAAAGGAGTTTAAATTATAAGTGTTAATCATTTAAAATATTAATAAGAGTGTAATTTATAAATACTAAAATTTTAACCTTGGCAAACTTTGTGTATTCGTAAGTTACATGTCATTGCGATTGTTGAAAATCGTCTGAAGGAAATATAATTTTTCCAAGGCCACAGCTTACTTTGTCCTTTTCATGAACAAATGTATTATACAAATCGAATTGGTAATTGTTGATTTGTTAAAATTCGCTTTGAAGAATTGTCATACTGCTTTCAATTATTTACTTAATATCAACAAATTTAAATTAGTGAAGTATTTCATCCTTGTTTTGAGTTGAAAATAGTAGTAAAAAATGTAAACATTAATAAAGTATGAATATCAAGTGAAAAACTGAATTTTCATTAATATTTAAAGAATTGTTTTAGAACGAAATACGAACAAACGATTTGTATCACAAAGCTGTTTTCTAAACTGCTTAATGGGAAAAAATCCAATATCCAAAAAAAAAAGACAATTGTAAAAATTTGTAATAAATAATTAAAAATAATAATAAAGTACAAAAAATATGAAACAAAATTCCTTAAATAATTTAAAACCTGAATAGTGCATTAAAAGAATTAATCTCGCCTATCAATGAACCGTTAAAATTTAGTGGGTTCAACGTCCATTTCGAACGTAGATCCTTGTAGTAGTTTGGAATCTACTTACAAAGTTACGGTTACAGTACGTATGTATGTGACCGTAGCCACCAACCACTACCACTATTTGCTTATATTATTTTTCCATGGTTAAGTTCAATGCTTCTGTTTTGTATCTGTAAATAGCATTTTAACTTTTTCAGATTACTTTGTGTGGTTTTAATTAGTTGAGATTCTCTTACTCAAAGATATTGAAGTATTCTTGAATAAGTATTAAGTAGTAAGATGCCTTTAGAAACACGTCAAAAATAAAAATTTTAATGATACAAATAACACAATATTTTAATATTTACTTTTAATTTCTATATCTATTTTCATTCTATACTTTTTGTAAACATTATTACTTTATTCATAAGTTTTCATGTTATGTTTATTAAGACATTCATTCGAGTTAATAAAAAAATGAAAACTTTAGAAATGTTCTCATTTATACTGGTAGAATTTAACCATTTCATCTTTAGAATAATTTTTCATTTGGTAAAAGAAATAAGATCATTTTATGCATTTAAAGAAAAAAAATTTGAATGGCTTTTTTTTTTCATTTTTATCATTCTTACAGAGGGATAATATTCTTCTGAAATTTTTTTAATATAAATTGAATATTTTCACGAAAATAATCATGAACCTAGCTTGTAAAAATCCTAATCCTGGTATCTAAATTAAATCATTGAAAAATATCTTTATCACAAGATTATATAGTTCTTTGAAAACTGATTATTTTTTCCTGGACCTTGGAAACTCCTGAAATTATGAGTTGAATATTGGAAATCACAGAGAATAATTCCTGCAAATATTTATTCCCTTCCTTAAAATTTTCTTCTTATTTGAAAATATTACAAATTTCTTCATATAAATATTGAAATTTCATAATGAAATATGTAGCGAGAAAAAATATTATTTTTTCATTTTTCTAAATTATTATTTCTTGATATAAGCATCATTTTGAGAGAGAATTAGAAGATAATTATAAAAATCATATTTTAAATCAAAAACTTAGAAGTTAATAGAAAATGTTAACAAACTGCCTTTGGAATATTTTCCGTTCATATTTAAATCTTCGAATAGCTTAATTTAAGTTAATAATTTATCATGCAATTTAAGTAAAATGAAGAAGCTTAACTGGCTCATGCACCTAAAATTAATATATATGAATAAGTCTCTTTCAAGAATATTGCCTATTGGAAACTGGATATGGATTTATAAATCTTGACTTAAAATCGTTAAAAATAGGTAACATAAATGTCTTCATATTTGTGCAGACTTTCATTTATTATTGAACTAATATGTATATATATATATAAATATGATGTGAGAGTATATATATATTGTGACACTTCACTCTCTCTCTCTTTCTTCCTTTAAAAGGCTCTGAAGCCTTAAATCTCCCACACGCTGCCTTGCAAGATGGGCATTGCAATTACAACGTTACATCCTTAAAATAGAATACATTCCGGGTAAAGTGAACCATGTTGCTGATATGCTTTCCTGTCCAAATCGTGTACATGAAAAAGCAAACTGAAAAATCTGCACAATTATCGTTGATCTGCCTCCAAAACAGCAAGTGATTTTCGTACAGAACAAATGAAGGATGGCGATATAAAGAAAATAATAGAGAGTTTTGAAAGTAATTCAAAAGATGAAAATTTTGCAAATTGGACTCAGAGGTTATAACACGAATCAAGGTGTATTATATCATTATTCCCAAGAATTTGACTCGGAGATGGCGCAATTAGCGGTTCCCAATCATGAGCGTGAAAGAGTATGGAATAAATAACAGCAGGCCATTATGGGGCAGACAGTACATATCAAAAAATTTCTAAAAGATATTATTTTCCAGGAATGCGAAATTATTATAAATAAATATATTACAAACTATGTTAAAAATTGCATTCATTGTAATAGGTTCAAACTATCAAATCAAAAACCTCCTGGCTTATTGAGAACCCCAATTTATTCTCAACGTTTTGAAGCTTTGGCCATCGACTTGTTTGGTCCCCTGCTTGAGTCCAAGTGTCATTAGTAAACAACAACAATATATATATATATATATATATATATATATATATATATATATATATATATATATATATATATATATATATATATATATATATATATATATATATATATATATATATATATTGTAGTGTCTGTTCTGTAGAAGAAAGCACAACTCGAACAAATACAAACATTTATTTAAAAATTAAAATTAATAGTATTGTATTTTAAAGTTCTAATTAATAGAAATTTGATTATGGCCCTACACGGCCAACAGAACAAACACCCAAGGAGAGCCAGCAAAACCTCCTCGTTCGCTGGTCAACCACTATCTCTCCCCGCCGGAGCGGACTCCCTCCTCTCCTCTCTCCTAATGACTACAGCGCCATCATGTGAAGAGAATGAAGAGTATCCTAACACTACACATATACATACATACATACACACACACACACACACACACACACACACACACACACATACACACACACACACACACACACACACACACACACATATACACACACACACACATATACATATATATATATATATATATACAGTATGTCCACTAAAGTCCCTTGCCACCCTCTTAACTTCGGAACAGCTGCTGCTATATTCCTAAGAGTGATGTCTAGGTATAGTAAAGTAGCCATGCCCAACTGAATGAAATCACCTAACGCGCCACCTGGTGGAAAGCTGTGGAGTTAGTATTCGCATCTCGAAAACGGAACGAAGGTAGAAAAAGTGATTTACAAAGTTGTAGAGCATCCTCGATTTAGTACGAAAAGATACCTTGTAGGCATTAATGTGAAGAATACAACGGTTAAAATGTGCATTTGTTGTTTCGCACTGCGACGTGGCACATCGTACGTGTGCATATTTGAAAAAACAAAAAATCGTTTTCTTTCACCGCTAGCCGTGAAAGAAAACGATTCACATTTTCGTGATAACATTTTTCACTTTTATTTCGAAATGGAAAGAAACGAAGTATTAAAAATAATTCCAACAATTTGTATGCAGTATGCAAATACGTAAGAAACGTCATGCCTGTTCACCATAGACAGCTACAAAAGAGACATCTTCTTGGTAATACCCGATTTTATATAGAGGCTGCCGTTGTTTAATCTTAAGAATCTATGGTTTCAACATGACGGCGGGCCTGCTCACTAGATATCTCCAGTGAAGCAGTACCTCGTCAAGGAATTTGGCAACCAAATACTAGGGTATGGCGGTTTCGAAGAGTGACTTCCACGTTCTCCTGATCTGACTCCACTGGACTTTTTCCTGTGGGGATACTTGAAACAGCAGATGTATGCGACTCCTCCACAAAAATTTCAGGACCTTAAACGACACATTACGGGAGCGTGTTCTAACGTGTGCAACGTGATCTTCAAGCGAAGATCCAAATGTGCCTTGCAACTGACGATGAGAAGTTTGAACATCTTAAATAAGTATATTGTTATAACTATTTGTTTTTTCCCCTTTCTTAGATCGTTTTGTCACGTCACAGCACGAAACAACAAATGCGCGTTTTAACCGTTGTATTCTTCACATTAATGCCTACAAGGTATCTTTTAGTACTAAATCGAGGATGCTCTACAGCTTTGTAAATCACTATTTCTCTCTATCTCGTTTCGTTTTCAAGATAGGAATGCTAACTCCGCAGTTTTCCACCAGGTGGCGCAGTAGTCTGTTTCATTCAGTAGCGCATGGCTACTTTACTATACCTAGACACCACTTTTATTAATATAGTAGCAGCCGTTCCGAAGTTAAGAGGGTGGCAAGGGACTTTAGTGGACATACTGAATATATATATATCATTGCCTGCCTGCAAAAGTTACATAGTAAAAATATTTAGCTAAAACTACATTGTAAGAATGAGCAGCAATAAAATTAAAATTTTTCATACATTAAAATTCTCATTCATAACAAACACAACTTATCTCCATTGATTATTTAAAGGTTAAACTGGAATGGGGAATATGGTTCAGAGAAATGAAAATGTTGAATTATAAATTCTCATAATCGTCAATATGCAGAAGCAAATTTTCATGGTAAAGTAATAAAACCATTAACACAAACACAATTTTTAAATTTTTCTTTATTGTTTTTCTACACCTGGATTTTTGTGTTTTAAACGTCTGTAACACTAGAAACTTATCCAATAAATTGTCAACTATTAGTGATGTAAAGCAATTTGAATGTGTAACTGTTTTTATGAAATAACTACGTAAGGGACAGAAAATTAAATTATAAGATTCAGTTTTGATGCAAGTAATGTATTTAGTCTTAGGTTTTTATTGATGATAGTTACGATTTTTTATAACATTATGTGTTTTCTTATTGCTGAGATGGAGATCAAACAATTTCCTAAGTACTCACTCTGAGAGATGTGCTTGCTTAATTAAAAAGATCCACCTGGCGTTGTTTAATAACACTCTATCGACTGAAGGACTTTTCAATTTGAAGAACGAGGGATAAGCAATATTCCAAGATAAATGCCTTTAATTTTGCCGAAGCTTCGATTATAGAGATGTTACAAATTGTTTTAAATAATTATTAAAAATACGTTTAATGAAAAAAAAAATATCGACTTCTTAGTTAATTCAAAATCGAATCCATTGAACTGCTTGTAATGAATGTACTTTTACAAACTTTTACTGGAGGTTAAAGTTGTGCAACATACTAAAAGACACTAATGTAGCCCGCTTTTTTCTATAGCTCAGAACAATACTATCTCTCCCATTCAGCTAAGTGTAATGTATAAAGGAAAATAATAATTTTATTCAATATGCATATATTGAAGGAGTTAAATTTGATTTTAATAATGAGTAGCCTATGTATCGAAAAGCATTTTTTTAAATGTAAAATGTTCATTTTTGATGAATTCCATAGTTTTTTTCATTTTTATGTTGTTGAGAATTTCAAGCAAAATTTGCTAATCCTCCAGTAAATTAAAGCTATTAATTTTATTCCGCCTTTTCGAAATAGTGGAAATAGAAAAGTAATCAACGGATGATGTAAGGCCTTCGAACATCCGCAGCATCCTTTGCTTCTGGAAGGACATTTCATAATTAGAGCATCTATTTATATGTCGTAAAAGAAGACCCTCTAGCATCATTTTCCTAGGCAGATATATTGATGCTGAATCCCAACATCTATCGCCGCTTGGTCAATAATGGATGAAATTGTGAATCGAGACCTTTTACTCAGTACAACTCCACTCTACTTCTGCGCTTTGATGAGTTTTGTGTTTTTTCAGAACTAATAGTTTTGAAATGAAACCAAGTAAGTTATTTTATATTTTCCTTATTCAGGAAAGCAAGCAAATGTTAGTTAACCATTTATTAAGGGAAACTACTTTTTTTTCTCTTTTTACAGTTAAAGTCTTTTTAACTAATGGAACATAAAAGATTGCTACTTACTATCTTTCCTATGAAAACAAACAATTGTTCTTCTTTAAAATGTACGAACGTCAAAAATAATGAGAGTATCAGAAATCAACTCTGATTTTTATATCATATAGCATGTAATAAGTGAAAGTGATTTCCAAGCACAAGAACATCCTCCACGTCATCTATAGCAGTATCTCTCATAAATGGTAGGCGAAATTTATGTATCGTAAAGAGATGGCTGAGTGGTTAGCATTCATGACTTTTGGGCTGTTGGTCCCGGGTTCGAACCCCGGTTGGGGCATGGATGTTTCTTTCTCTCTGTGTTTCTTTGTCCTTTCTTCGGAGATGATGTATGAATGTGGCCCACCTTATAAACAGGTTGTGATGGTATGGCGTGATCAATGCTATTTGCCTCCGTGGCTTGGTTCTCAGGTACCCATCGGGTAAGTATAAAGAAGTAATAGTTTTCGGTTTTGTTGTGTTGAAGAGTTAATCACCCAGTGCGCGCCGTTATAAAAAATGTATCACAAGGAAGAAAACCCCAAAAAGCTCCGTATTACCATCTCAAAAACTTAAATTCATAAAATCAGAAACGGCACTTGTTGTTCAACAATGGAATGCGATAGTGAACTCTCATTCGGAGGAAAGCTGATTACTACTAGATTTCAGGGGGCTTAACAAGCAATTTTAAATTTTTCATTTAAAATATCAAAGCAATTACAATCTAATCATGCACACTTCTCTGAATTCTTTCACAATTGAAAAAATCATTTAAATGGCTTTTAAAATAAGTATTATTTTTAGTTCAGCATATATAAATTAAATTTACAATAAATGCCCATGAACCTTTTCTAAGAAAAATAAAAGCGGTATATTTCAAAACTTATCTCTTTCAACATTATAAAAATGCTTCTTCAATAATGATTTTATGTTGTTGAAAATACGAACGAGCATTTTTAATTAACCCGATAATATATGCTAGAATCTGCGGAATTTAAAAGTTGTACTTCGATTTATTCTATCGACTTCATGAAAAATATTTAAATGTATATTTGTCACTTCCAGTCGATGCTCTATTGCATTTCTTTCGGTTGAAAAAGCATTCTGCGGTTTAATGATGTGGTTCAACGAACCATGGCAGGAACATAAAAGTCGTTACTATGGATATGAAGGGTCATCTAAAAGCAGAAAGTTCAAGCATAGAGACTATCATACTATTTGTACGGCATGCCTCATTTAGGTTAAGCTTGCATGGATGATATTTCTTAGTAGTCTTATCCGCATGCAAGATTTAAGATCTTTTGTCAAGTAGAATAAAGTAAAAAAAAAAAAAAAATGATCATGAAATGTAAATTATGTTGGTTCTAGTTTTTTTAATTTCTTTTATAAGCCGCACAATGTTTACTATATCTTAATCAATATTTTTAAAACAGAAATTTAAATTTCTGTTTTATTCAGATTAGTTTTAAAAATGATTGTAATTATTGTTTCTGTATGTTGCATAGAACAAGCAGAGTTAAATTACTTTCTATGTTAAAAGAGTAATTAATATTTTGTCGGTTTTATAAATGAGCAGGTTAAAAAAAAATAGATAACACTTAAAGCTTATTCATGTCTGTTTTTGATTTTTACTGTTTTTTTAAATTGTTTTCTTTCTTATATATATATATATATATATATATATATATATATATATATATATATATATATATATATATATATATATATATATATATATATATATATATATATATATATATATATATATATATATATATATATATTATTTTATATCTCCTATATATATTTTTCCAATGCCCGGGTCATCTTAGGATTAATCTATTTAACAATACAAGGGGTGAAGTTGATGCAACTTATACAGTGGGGTACCTAGTGATTGTGCCATCTTTACCTGAAAGTGAAAAATAGGGAAACACACACATATATAGAAAAATACTATGTCCGAACCAGGATTTGAACCCGGGATTTACTGCTTCGAAATTAGGGACGCCAACCATTCCACCATAGGGAAGCTTCTATTTCTGATATTATTCTTAATAATTAAGAAAATGCATAGGATGTTAATTATTTAAAAATATATCAGCTTACTTCTAAAGAAAAAAAATATATTTAACACTTAAATGCACATAAAACTTTTGTTTTTATGAATAAAATTTAAAATAGTTTCTGAGAAAAGAATAGTTAATGGAAAAAAAAAGGAAAAAAAGGTCGAATATTATACATCGAATATTTCTTTTTTATTTTCAAAAATGAATTTTTACATCACAAATAAAAGTTGCTTTTTTCTTGAAAAATTTATCTCTCAGTACATACAAAAATATAAATATTATTACTGGCTATTCAATCTTATTTCTATATACTTTTTTTAATTTAAAACTACTAATAATAATTGGTAGTACCCGCTGAAATGAAATTGTAGCGTCTTCAGGGGAAGTTGGCCATGTTGGTACTTCATTCCATTTTCCTTTTATTCTATGTTTCTTTTAAATTTTAAACGATCTATTGAACATATATTCCATCTATTTACTATATTTCGTATTTTCACTTTATTATTCTCCCTTTAGTATTTGATTAATTTTATGAAAATTTACTATCAATTATATTTTAGTAATTCTATTTAAGCTGCTTTCGCACTGAATGTATTGCTAAGTATATGATTTTTGTATACATTCTTGTATTTTTCAATTTTTGTCTGTGATATTTCTAATCATGCTTTATAAATATATATTAATTGGTAAAATTAAAATATATAAGGCTCCTATATAAAGAAATATGAGGGTTTAATATATTATATAGATCTTAATCACTTTGTATTTTAAAGTAATAAAAAAATACTGAAGAAAATAAGTTGAATAGCATTATTTATTGGTTGTGCCTTGACGCAATTAAAAATATAATAAGAGAAACCGAATTTAGATCTAATCAATACAATACTTTAAAATTGTCATAAAATTCCCATGGGATTCGAACCCATAATAATTGGCTATGGAAGTCAATAATAAACAAGGCAAATTACGTAACATTATTCTAAATTCAATTAAAAAGAATTTTTAAAATTAGAGTAATTTAAAAATATTAATTTATATTTTAAATCAAGAATTTTTCTTAATGCCTATGAAATAATTTTTGTTAAAATTCTACAAAAATTAGGTGTATTTTACATGAGGTTTTGAATTTTGGTTAAACAATGCAAAATTCCCTAATCGCATCTCAAATATTTTTCCTATTTAGGAAAAATATTTGAGATGCGATTAGGTCTGAGATTTGAGTGCTTGTTTTTAGTTAATAAAGGGATGCGTGCTCTTGGAAATTATTTTTATTTGATTTGATATTCGGTTTTTGATGGCAAATATAATTTTTTCCTTAATTTGTTTCTTGTTTACGTATTATTTTTTGGAAATCATATGTTTGCTAAAATTTTTGAGTATTTTTAAGAGCAATAAAGCTTTTATTTCAGATGAAAACTAAAACTCTTATAAAGTCACTAAATAAACAATAGTTATTTAGTAAAAGTTTATTTTTTTATTAAAAAAACATGATGCCAGTCACAATATTTTTTTTCATTTTTGACTTTTCGTAAGTCGAATTGCGTCTCTAATTAAAATGTGTTGCAAAATGATCAATTAATGTGTTGAAAAATACATTTTATTTTAGCAATTAAAAATACCTAAATTAAGTAATTAGAAATCATATTTCATTTAAACTTTTTATAATTTAATAATATTTCATTCTGTTTTATACATATACATATTTAGTAAAGTATATGGTATTAACTTAATCACATTTTTTTTAACTTACATATAATATTTCTAACATGCAATGCTATTTTTCTATATTTTGAATGCTATCTTCTTGGCAATAAATCATTTTGATTTCCATTAAAATAATTCGTAACAATAGCGTGATTTTTACATTCATTGGATATTTGATGTATACGTGTATGTCAAATAATCCAAAAAAGTATCTGAGGATGCAGGTCAAATTAAATTCTTAACTAAGCGAAATCCGTTCATTGGGTAATTAACGATCATTGCTTGATTGATTTTGAGTAAGAGCTCTTTTGCTAATTTATCTTATGACTCGTATGGTTCTGGTTAGCTAAATATTATGTTGAAAAAGTGCAGGACACTATATCTTAATTACTTATTGACGCATGCATGTAAAAAATATCTGCTCACATATTGAAACATGAGTAATTTATTGTTGTTATTACTCAAATGTAAAAAAAAAGTTTTTTTAAGAAACTTAATACAAGAGAATGGAATGTCAAAAAAGAAGAACCATTAAAATTTTTAGTGGAATTAAAATCACATTCACGAAACCGCAATATTTGAAACTTCCCCTTTTTATATTAAAAACAATAGTCACGTGACAAGTAGGCGTAAACCCTTCACCACTGACGTTTCAGACAGGTTGTGCATGTCTCAGTGCACCACATGACAGGAAAATGCCAGAGCGCATGCGCCATTCCGTTGATTTCAAATTGTTCCTCGTGAAAGTCAGGCAGAAATGAGTAAATAATAGTAGCATTCTGTATTCGATATTTTTTCTCGCGATTCCTTAGTTTCATTTCTGCAAGAGTGAGTGTTTCCACCTGTGACCTGGTTTCTTTTGCTCGGACGGTGAATCATTTCTCAGTTGTAGAGCCTATCTTCCTGCAACAAATGTAGATTAGTTCAAGTTCAAGGAAAAGAATAATTACTTTAGAACTAATTTTTCCATTTTGAAATCATTGCACGGACAGAATCGCAGACTACTGTGATATTACGCAGGACTCAAATTGTTGTTTTCTTCGAATTTTTGCGGGTAATAAAATAAAATTGGACATATTCGTCATAAAGATGGATTTTTGTGTTTTTATCGGAAAACGATCGTCCTTGAATATCGTTGTGAGTTGTATACTGTGAGATATTCTGTTGGATTATTCTTACGCCGATTTGCTTCAGAGGTTGATACATTCTGCTCACAAGATATTATTAGTAAGTAGAAAAATAAAAATATTGTTCATTTTTATATTTTAGGTGTCAATATTAAGCATTTGATATAATTGTTTTCATTTACAATGCAACTAACCTATAATTTATCAACGAAAATTATTATAGTATATTTTTCACCTTGGAAATTCATCATTCAAAATTTATGGAATGTTTCGACTAATATATAAGCAGTTCGTAAATTTAATTGTATCACAGTGTAAAACTTGTTTCATCATTAAAAATTATTTCTTAAGTTACATTCTTAAAAACATAATTTGCGTTATTTGAGTGATACACAATTTAAAGCCGGAAATTATGTATTGTTTAGTCTGTAAATTCTATACTATCTAAGGTTTTTCTTAAACTTCTTTGAAATTTCCTGTAGACTGAATATGATTTATCATAATTGTTACATATATTCTTGACATATTTGCAGAAATTTAAATAAAATTGATGAATATGCTTTAATAATATTGAGAACTATTTTTTGTTATTACTTTTGCATAATATTTAATGGTAAACTATTAAAGAAGTTCTCTATTTCTTTACTTTTATTTTTACCACTAACTACTTATTTTGTTTCTTAAGATATCTGCACTACATTTAACTGTTATTACATCTATATCATTAACTATTCCTGTATCATACTATTTTTTCCTTTTTTTGTTATTTAATATAGGTAATTGATAACCTTCAATATAACAGTTATTAATTAAATGACATTTTATTCGATTAAAACTGTTAAATTTTAAGTTGTTTTGATGTAATTCTTAATTGGAAAACAAATTTGAGTGCCAAATTTCTTTTGTATTTTATATTTAATTCAAATAAATGGTTATATGGATTGATATACACAAATACTGACAATGATACATTTACGTCAAATATCGAATCATTATTTTAACTGATTTTTTTCTGTAGAAAATATCACATGATTTAACTTTTTAATAAATTTTTTAATATAATATATAATTTCTGTTATAAATTTTAATGTCTAATGTTTAACCCGTTTAACTAACGTATTTAAAATTTAATTTACCATATCCTTTATT
This sequence comes from Latrodectus hesperus, assembly GCA_037975125.1. Lineage (NCBI taxonomy): Eukaryota > Metazoa > Arthropoda > Arachnida > Araneae > Theridiidae > Latrodectus > Latrodectus hesperus. Next base: position 23,640,767 of record CM075856.1, read on the forward strand.
ATTGCAATGCTGATAAAATATAAAAATTATGAATAGTAAATGCATATTACAATAAAAATGTCTGGAAGTTTTTAATTATAAATTTATTTTTTACAATTTATTTTATTAATTTTAACTTTTATTTTATATTTACATCATTTTATTCATATCCACAATTAAAAATTAACTTAAGTTGTGTTTTCCTTGAAAATATATTAGCAACGACCACATTTTAATATCTTTTAAGCATAATTAAATTTTGACTTCAAGAAAACTTATCAACTAAAGTTTGCTACATTTTTATGATAAAGTATATACAAATTTTTTCTATTTATTGATATTACAATTAGTTTAAAGTTCATTGCTTATTCGCTGCTGCAGTTTTTTAATTTATCAAACTAATTAAATAAAAAAAGTTGTATTTATTTTCGATACGTAAAAAATTATGTTTCTTAACGTATGTTTATATAAGAATGCTGAGTGAGTAGATATTTCTTTACTATACCATTTGAAATTTTTATATAGTATTCCGTAAAGATAAGAATTTCACATCGCCAAAATGCGAACATATTCTATATTAAATTATAATTATTTTTCTGTTGAGCATTATTTAGCTTTAGAATACAGTACTAGTTTACGGCAAGATGAAAATTCTTGATAATTAAATGAGTGACATATCTTAATTAAAAAATACTATTATTTTGGATTAAATTTAAATAAATATTTCATGTATGTAGTCACACATTTACTTGATAATTAGAATGAAGTGTTATCTTTTCTGTTATATTTGTAAAAAAATTGTCAAGAGTGAAAATTTCATATTTCTCAATTCAGTCCTGCTTAAAGGAGGGAAACTTTCAAACGATAAGAATGATAGATTAAATTTTGATATGAATTATTACTATTAACTTAAAATTCCAATGTTTGCATGATTAGTGAAATTAAATTTCTTAGAAGTATTTTATTTAATAAATTTATTAAATTTTATAATTAAAAATATAAAAAATCACTTTTTAACTTTTCTTTCCAACAAATTCAATTTCCCTTTATATCTAAGCTCACACTTAGTTTCATATGAAACTTCAATTTTATATAATTTAAAAGTTATTAGTTAAATGATAAATATATATAAATATATAAAATGAATTCTTCATGTTTTAAGCATGCAGATTTTATTTTAAAAGTTTTAAAAATAATTGTTTATTTCATTTATATCGCAATATGTAAGCATAACAAGAAAATCATGATATGAAAAGCATATAATCGCGATAATTCTTCTCCAAATTAATTTGCGGTACTTTTATTTATAAAACATAAATGATAAACAGCATGTTTAAAATAATTTTTAGCGTATTTATATTTATAGAATAAACAACCATTTACTCAGCTCATGTGCAAAATGTATTGTTAATTCACTCAACAAATTATGTGGATGACGTCATGATCATCCGTGGGATTCCTTTTTTATATTTTTTTACTCAACTTCGTATCTCGAGTAAAATGAAGATTAAGCCTGAAAGTATGCTTTTACTCAAAACTGATATATATAAATTATAAAAAATTAGCATTAATGATTAAATGAGAAAGCTCATTTTTTAAAACTTTTATTTAACTAAAATAGCTTAATAATTTTCGCATTTAAATTTTTTCATTCATCATTCACAAGCGATTTTAAAGTCTTATGAATGAGTGTATTCTTCGCTCAGTTTATATCCATTAAATAATACGTAATATGTTCCGTCTGGAGCGATTTCCATATTTAACCTTAGCAACCACTTAATGGCGTGTTCTTTTTTTACTTGCACTAACTTGCGTTACACCTCGTTGCTTCTGCTTTAACACACAGCTTAGTGTCGATTTCACATGCAACGCGCACCTGTTTGTAAAACAGTTACCTGATCTTAGGTGAAGCGAAAAGGGCCCCAGCGCCTGATTCAATAGCAAAGGTCTATCCCATTCTTTAAAGTTTTCCTTTTGTTTTTTTCCGTGTGTTACCATGCGTAAGATCTGCCGTTAAGAAACTGGTTGGGAACGAAGAGGAAGTGTTTTCGTCTGCGAGGCTCATAAAAGTGTGTCCAAAATTTTGATGGTTATTGTTTTTCCAAACGCTGTTTGATGTCTTCAACTTGACCTTCTTATGTTGTTATTGTAACACATTGATTTTACCGTTCATGTTGTTTAACAATACTTTCATGTCAATAATAATGCGAACGATTGAGTCTTTTATTGAACTGTTAAAGTCAAATTCAATGTTATTTTTTTAAGAACTGATGCATTATGTTGAAGATATAAGAAAGATATATAGTTGATCTTCTAATCGGACAAACTTTGTGGGAATGGAAAATTTGTTGCAAAGAAATGTTTTACTTGAAATGAAGTTTTGGAATATTTTTATATTGAATCATACGAAAAATATTAAGACAGCTAATTTAAATTTTACATAACATCTGTGATGAAAATTTTGTTCTGAACTCATATTTTTAAAACGTCCGCAACTTTCTTGCCTCAAATATTAAAACTTAATGCAAAATATTTAACGAATTTTTTCCCTGAATTCTTATTTTCATTGATAAAAGGTAAAGAAATTTCGTGGACAAGAAAAATTGTAGCAGTGCCCAGGCAATGGAGAAGAACAATAAATTGATTCATTTTACAATTTATTACTTTTCTCTCTTTCTATTATTTTTATTGAAAATATGTGTCTTTATGTCAGTTTATGTACATAAAGTATTAACAACCAACATCGAAAGAAATTTAAATGGAATAATACAATGAAAGTTAATTGAAAAAGCAAATAATACTTATCTTAAAGTAAAAAACTTATCATATATTTTGCTATAAAAATTTACTTCAGATGAAAGTATTTAAATAAAATTTGAAATATGTTGTATTTATAAAGATTTTGCTTTAGCATTAGAAATATTCATTTTGAGATTTTCATTCTGTCAAAAATATTTGAATTCCGAATCGAATTAAAAATTGTTCGTATAAAAGGCTTAAAAGTATTTTAGAAAACACAGTAAACTTGATTACCGGGTCGAAGCAATTATTTTTATGTTATAGTACTTTTCATTTCTCTCTTTTCTTCCAAGTTGGTACCTTACTGATAAAATCAAGAGCAAATCAATCCTGTCTTTCTGTGATGTTTAACTTAAAAAATTGCATTATATACTTTTGATTTGTTGTAAAATAATTTGCAATTAAGTTAATCCTCTGGTAATCAAAACTTTTGATTTATTAAAAGCTTTTATTTGTGTTCACTGTATAGTAATGTTGTTAATGTTACCACCAAGTTTTAAAAAATTGACAGTTAGTCTCAAAATTACAATATCAAACATAGTTTAACTTTGCAATTATCTCCTCAAGTAGGATTGACAAAAATTGTGAAAAAATTCATATGTGTGAGTATTATCGATATAAAAAATGATTAAAACTTTAAACCAAAAGAACATTTTACTACTGAAATATTCATTAATGAAATGATGGATATAAAAATTTATTCCATGTGAAACTTTCAGGACATACGAAGTCCTAACAATATCACAAATAGATTTTTCAAGTAAGTCATTCATAGTCAGAGCTTATATTGAAGAGCTAAAGTTTATCGTGAAGCCGATTGTTGCAGATGGAATCGAAATTTGTTCTATGATTAGTAAGAATAAAATTTTCTATAGTATATATAATTAATAATAGCTTTTATTTATTTATTTCATATAAAATGTGTATGGTTACTTAACTGAAGTGAAATTCTCTTGCATGGTAAATTATTTAAAATGTATACGCATCTTTTGATGAATATATTTACTAGACACCCAACCCGAACCTCTCTCTTAACACAAGAACATTTCCTCTCATAAAATCAATAAGCGTGATTTATGTTAGCTTTATGTTAGGTTACAAATTAAAAATATTTAATTAATTTAATAATTATGGCTGGATTATTTCCTTTGGAAGACTGCAAAAGTTGTTCAAAATATCTGGTTGGCACCATAGATTCTGCTGTTTCTAAAACATCTATGAAAACAATTAATTATGATGAATTATATTTATGAAAAATAGCTGCTATGTATTCAATACATTAAGCAATTTACCTTTGGAATAAAATTTGCAGTTATAATTGTTCACTATAATGCACCGAATCTAATTAAATATTCTTCGGTCAAGAACTATTATAAATTATATCAGCCTTATGTTACTATGTTAGGAATCACGACCGACATCTTTAAGCCTAAAAAGGCAGCTGGTTGTTTTCGTCTGAGGAATTAATGCAATTAAACAAGGTCATGCAGTCTATGACCTAGTAAATCACTTTGTAAGTATTTTTAATCTTGAATGATCTGTTTCTTAGATTTGGAATAGGTATCAGACTTATTCACCTTCTTAAATGCATTTGTTTTCAGTTATTGCGGACGTCTATTATTCGTGCTCACAATGACATTTGTAGATTGATCGTAAAGAGTATATTATTTAGAATTAAGATTTAATACTTTGATTTAATAATTAACAATAATATATAAAATAAGTCATTTGCATAATGTTTTATGCAAAGTCCTAATTAGAGACTCAAGTAAAATATCAAAAATATAAAAATTATTGTTAAAAATAAGCTGTGAAATAAAAAATAGCAATGATTGATATTTACAGAAATTCATCCTTCTTTTATATTAAATATAAGATAACGTTTAATTTTCGTTACATAAAAAATGCTTTTTGTAATGAAAACTGATAATCAACTTAATTGAAAATGAAACTTACCAAAAACATGTCTTATAAGGGAAATTTTTTTCTCATAATCACTAGTTTGTATCATTATGTTAAAAATAATAATAACAATAATAAATGTAACTAATTAACTCAGCAACTCTTATATTTTTATAAGATTTGCTTTTAAACATATAAGAAGTGCTGAGTTAGTTTTATAAGATTTTTTATATCATTTTCAAAATGGTATTTTTATGTTTGAAAATATATTGTGATTTAAAATGTAGACATTACAAATTATATTTATTTTATATAAGCTAGAAAAAGAAATATGTTGCATAAATGAAAATATCATGATAACTGATATCATGATAATATGATTTCTGGCAGCTTATTGATGTGTGTGAAAAATGTTTTTATTTAATATCATATATTCTAGCATAAAACATTTCTGTGCATGTGACAGATTAATCGAAGGATTATTTTCTTGAATTATATTAAGAGGAACTGATAATATTTATATTTAATAATAAATGTACTGAAGGTTTTAGAAATATACATACATAATTTATATTTTATTATATAATATAAAATATTATTTATAATTTATAAATAAAAAAATTCAAATATACAAAATATAAAGGATGTATATATATATATATATATATATATTATATATATATATATATATATATATATATATATATATATATATATATCATATATATAAATGTATATGATATATATATAGGAAAATTTTGTATTGAATAATTAATTACTTTTTCATACATATTTAACAGTGAAAAATTTTAAAGAATTCAAATTTGTGTAACAAAAAATACATTATAAGTTTTTACAATTTAAACACAAATTACACACACATAAATTTCATGAACCAATAACATATTAATTATACAATTCGATTATACAATAAAAATACAATTCGAAACAAAAAATACTAAATTTAAATGTACTAAACTTTTCAAAATAAAGTCTGTATATTTTATTACTTAAACTCTTAACTTAAAATTAGATATTAAAATTTTAGGTTGGGATTAAAACTTAGTACCGCAATATTGAAAAATAAGAATTTCTTATGATTTTTTTCCAAAAATATAAGGATAATAACTACACTTTACGAATAATTAATACTATCCCTTTATTTACGTACCGAAACAAGTATTTCTATTACTATGAGTAAGTTTTAAAATGTGCAAGAAACAATTTTGCAAGTTGCAATTTTTAAAACTCATTCACATTACATTATCTAAGTACCATAAGAAAGTGAAGTATATGTAAGTTTTTCATGTAATAAATAATTCAATATGTTTTATGAGCATATTTTTACATGCTTTTTGTAAGTAATTATTTGTTAAATAAAAAGTATACTTTAACTATACATAAAATAAATTCATATTATTTTGGAAAATTCTACATTGATTGCATGGTTATGGAAAACAGACATAAATACTTTAATTTTTCACGGAATAGATATTTATTAATATTTAATATATTTTTCAAAATACAAATTTTTCTTTTTAACATTTCTGATAAAAAGGGATTGTTGAAATTGATAAATTTAATAGCTTTTATTGAAAAGCAATATACAGGTAACTACATAAATTTACTTTAATTAAATTTAAATTTGACGTTATACAAATTTTGCTGCAGACAAAGTCGTCATAGGAATAAATTATAATTCTTTATTTAATAGAACGTGACTTGTTGATTCTTGATATTTTACTTCAATGACCGGGGTCAAGAACAAGCGAATAGGGAAAGACCCTGTATAAGCGGAAGTGAACTTTAAATCAGTCATGATTCTAGACACTTCAGTTGTTCAAAATTTAAACTGATCTCAGTTTACTTATGTGATTAAAAGTGAAATATATATTTTTTTGAATTTATAAAGTATCAGACATCAAGGGCTACAAATGTTAAAGAATTGCGTACTAAAAAGTTTCAGTTTATTTATATTTAAAATTTATTAGCTATTTCGTTTTAAATCAGTATCATAATTTTTCAAATAAAATAATTCATAAAAAATTGTGTTTTATATTTTTAGGGTTATAATTTTATTTCAAACTGATATTTTACTATTTTGATATTCATTTCAAATATAATTTTACGGCATTTTTTTATGGAAAAAAAGAATAAATGGATATCATATTTAATATTATTGTTATTGACTATAAATAATATCTATCTTTGTTTTTTGATTACTTAATGATAATTGGGAGTTTATTTTTCTAAAAAAATAAAAGTAATATGAGAATAAAATAATAGCAATAAATGATTTCAATAATTTTTGTAAAACTCAACAAAATATCTCTGAGAAGAATGATTTATTTTATTTCAAGTTTTATTAAATAAAATAATGATGAAAGAAAGACAAAAATTCAATGAATAGTCACTTTTTAATATTATTTCAATTCCAAAGTTGCAAATAAAATTTTACTTTTGAGTTTTAAATAGAAAATAATTAAATAACTTTAAAATGTATGAACAAAAAATACTTGATCATAAACTAGGTAGTATAAATATTATCTAATTGATATATGAATGCTTTGTTTAACGCACTACTTTTAATAAGTAACATTATATTATTAATTCTAAATCTTAAATATTTTTAGCTGATAAATTTTTTATAGATCATTTTGCATTGTAATTTATGCAGTTTGCTCTTAAAAATATTTAAATTTTGCCAAATTATTGATTAAATCATTTTAACTTTTTTTTAAATACTCGAGCTTATTTATTATGAATGCAAAATTTCATTTATGTTTAGTTTGTTATACTCGTATATAATGACTTAAGCATACTTTTTGAAAATTATGTTAGAATAATTATAATCTTAAATAAATATTTACATCAATGGTATGATTTTTAAGATTATAAATTTGTAATTTTTTCGTAAAAATAGACTATTAATACATATAAATTTAAATATAATTTTAAAGTTTTTATTGATGCAAATAATTTGAGTAAAATTAAGAGCACATTTAAATGTTCAGTAAAATAATCATGATATAAATTTATACATACAATGCAATGACACTTTGTGAATTGGTATTTAATCCATATTTTTTTAAATCATCAACATATTTTTCTATTAATATATCTGACCTCTTTTTGAGGAAATAGTTATATTGGATCGTTGACCGATATTTTCATGCAAAAACTGATGTTTAGATTTGTATTTCCTGCTTTTAAGTACGTAGGTTTTAATTGGTCTTCTATACAAGCTGTGTGAACTATATATGTGACACAAAAAAGTTTTAGCGATCGAGTAAATAACCTTAGCAAACACAGAGAAAAATTCTAAAGGAATAGCTTTTAATATTATTGTTTAAATATCTTATTAATACATTCAAACATTTTACAATAAATATTAAACTTTTGGGAAATTTGAAACATTATGTAAAGTATTGAAATCTGAGTTTCATTTGATGTTGATTCATTCGAAATGAAATAAAAAACGAAACAATTAGTTAATGATTTTCACTTTAAAATGATTTACTATAAGAAAGCTCTGCAAAAATAAATGTCATTATTTAGTTCTCTAATCATAATTTATTGATTGTTATTGATAATCTTTAGCATTTACACATATGGTAGAAAAATCATTAAAATGAACGCGATAAATACCAGAATTCGGAATTAATTATCATTGACATTTTTAGAAACATCAAATTACTTTACATATAAATTTAAAAACAAATAATAATAAAAATGAAAGATTTATGAGGAAATATTAATGATTATTTTGAAGAAAATAAAAATAAAAATCTGTCTTTTAATTTTTTAAGAGGTGTTTTCAAGTCTCATAAATATGAATGTTTAATTAACGAGGATATAAATTTCAGATTATAATTGAAAACAAATTTACGTAGGCAAAAAGGCTAATAAAAGTTATTTTTAAGAACAGTGATTTAATATTTCAATAAATCCTTATTTTGAAATTTGTTAAAATGACAAAAGAAATTTATTTTCATTATTTTCTTTAAAATAGATTTTTTTTAAATGTTTGAATTATATACTCAAAAATATTTTAAAAAGCAACAGGATACTTAAAATATTTTTGATACTTTAAGGGCAATTTCCTGAGTTTTTAAAACTTTTCAACATATAGCAGAGAAACTCCAATATTTTAATCAAATGGGAACAAAATAGAAATTTTATCCAGTATCTTTGTATAGACTCTTTTAGAATAATACACGGTTAAATTCTTGCGATTGTGTAGTTAATTAACCTAAAATCAAAGAGTTTTACTAAATTAATGTTTTTAACAAAATTAAAAATAAAAATATTTTTATCTAAGAAATAGTGCATAAAGGAAAACAAATATCAATCATTTCCACGAAATTAATTTATTTGACATATATATGTTTATTACACAACATAAAAAACTCTTTGCTGTTTTTCCAACTCACTCGATCGAATGGTTCACTTAAAAGTTTTGTTTGATAATTTAATGCAACACAGAGTAATGTTTAAGTCATATTTTTATTGGAAAATTAGGATTACATTTTTCTTAACTTTTTGTTTGATGATCAATATATTGATTAAGATATATGATTTCATTTTTTACAAATAAGTTGAGTATGATAAGACTTTATAAAATTGTCTTTTAGTGCTGCGCAGTGCAGTATACAGCAAACAGTAATAAAAATATTAGCCAATGATTTATGGTAAAAAATATAATAGCATATATGCACATATAATCCATTTTTATATTAAATACAGATTTCAATGACATGAAAAGAAATAAATGATATTTGAGTACTTAATTAATTTGCTTTTTTGCATATATATGCATATATATATATATATATATATATATATATATATATATATATATATATATATATATATATATATATATATATATATATATATATTTATATATATATATGTATATATATACATGTATATATATATATATTTTATATATATATATATATATATGTATATATATATTTATATACATATATATATATATATATATATATATATATATATATATATATATATATTTATTTATTTATTTATTTATATATATATATATATATATATATATATATATATATATATATGTATATATATGTATATACATATATATATATTATATATATATATATATATATATATATATATATATATATATATATATATATATATATATATATATATATATATATATATATATATATACGAGGGTTACTCTGAAATTTTTTAGATACGCGCAGACGAGAATTTACAAAATAAAAATAATGGTTTAATTTTAAAGTACAAAGTATTTTAACCCAGAAGACGTTTTTTTACTGACTTACTTCAACTTGTTTAGCGTGGAATAAATTTTAAACAGAAGAGAAAATGGAGTTGACGCGAGAACATTTTCGCGCTATGATTTTCTACGATTTCAAAGCAGGATTCAATCAAGAAGAATGTGTTCAACGGTTGTAATTAGCATTTGGTGATTAATTTCCAGCTCGTGCTACTGTATTCAGATGGTTTAGAGAATTTAGAAGAGGTCGCAATTTCCTTCAGGATGAAGAACACGCTGGAAGGCCGCCGTCGGCAGTAATTCCGGATAATGTGTCTGCCATACGAAAAATGTTAATGGATGATAATTGCTGTACCTATCAAATGATACAGAAGGAACTTAACATTGTATCCGCAGCCATACACAAAATTATTCATGAAGAATTACATATGAAAAAAGTAGTTTGCCATTGGGTTCCCCATAATCTAACTGAGCATCAAAAAGAGGAGCGTGTCAGAATCAGTAAACTCTTAATATGCTGAATGATGGTGGCTACTGCATCATTTCTAAAATTGTAACAGGTGATGAAACGTACATACCATTTTTTGACGTTCCAATTCGTCAAGAAAGCAAAGTAGGGATCTTTGAAGATGATCCCACGCCGACAATGGTGAAAAACAACGCACACTGAAAAAAGTGATGTATGCTGTTTTCTTCAGAAGTACGGGATTGGTCAAAGCCATCAAGTTGGAAGGACAGAAGACAGTAACAGCAAACTGGTATACCACTAAATATCTTCCAGAAATTCTACAAGAACTGAATGTTAGGGGACTAATGCTTCACCATGACAATGCATCTTCACATACAGCCTGATTAACAGTTGAGTTTCTTAAACAAAAACAAATTAAAGTGATCGAACATCCGCCGTATTCACCTGATCTAGTTATGTGCGACTTTTGGTTATTCTTTAATCTAAAAAAGAACTTACGTGGACGTCGTTTTCATTCAGAAGAGGAGATTGATATGGCTATAAATGCATTTTTTCATCAATTTGAAGAAATGAATGGCTTGAGGCATTTAATCTGTGGAAAATTTGTCTACATAAGTGCATTGATGCTGGAGGAGACTACTTTGAACACACCTAAAATTTTATAAGTATAACTTTAAAAACCTAGTTGTATCTCAAAAATTTCAGAGTGACCCTCGTATATATATATATATATATATATATATATATATATATATATATATATATATATATATATATATATATATATATATATATATATATATGTGTGAATGTGTGTGTGTGTGTGTGTGTACACAAAAAGTATGCATGTATAATACTTTAAAGGAAAAGCTTAGTTTTAAAATATATTTATTTAAAAATCTAAAAAATAACAAAGAAAAAAATTAAACTTATATTTTACAGTTTTGTATATTTTACTTCAATTAAAAAGCGAAAATGTTCACTTGTTTAGGCATTTACTTTAGTAAGATATCTTAATGAAAGAATATTAATACTATGTATCATATTATATTATAATGAATACTGAAATATGGTAAAAAGCCCTTTGCAAACAGTACTTTAATTTTATTTGCAATCCAGGGAAATGAAATAGAATAAAGAGAGAAGACTGCCCTTTTATTCGTATAAAATTAGCTGAACGAATGTTTTAAAACTTTTACATTTAAACTGTCATTTGATTTTTGCTTATAATTTTGTCTAAAAAAATTGAAATCAAACTATATAAGCTCAATTCTGATATTCATTCCACTTACAGGTGAAAATATCAAATAATGACTTTGGAGATAGAATGCTATGAGTCCCCTCCGGGAGCTGAAAGGCAGTATGTGGTGAAAGTGGAAGATTTAGAACATTACATGAAGACGATGTCCGAATCGGGAGGATTTAAGGAGCAATTCGGAGTAAGTGTAGTCCATATCCTTCCGGAATAATGTATCACTTCCTTAAAATAGATTGATGGTGACGTATGCCCGCTCATTTTTAATCTTTACCTCCTACATCATTTTTCCTTATAAGAATCTACGTAAGTATGCAAAATAAAAATAAAGATTACTATAAATATGTTACAAATTTACTTTTTTTAAAATGATAATTATTTTTTGCGAAAAATTCAAGGTGGGTTTAAATCCATTTATGATATGAACCCTTTTGCATGAGATTTCAGTTAATTCAACTCCGTATAAAGGTATATGGGATAGTTAGGAAGATTTCTTTCTATATAATGAATTGGGAAATTTTTCGTTATTTCAGTATTATAGAAATGTACTAATATATTAGAAGCAGGACTTTCGCATCTTATGAATTCTTAAAAAAATTATTGCCTTCATTTCCTACATTAAAGTGTTCTAGATTTTCATTTAATTGTTATAAAAAGTTTATATTTAAAATTAAAAATATTTCTTTATTTACATATTTTTTTAATTAAAGTCTCTAATTTACATATTTTTTAATTAAAGCTTTAATACATCGCTTAAGTATCATAGATTGAAGCTTTTTAGGAAACTCAGTAAAAATTCTCAAAAGTAAATTTTTGATTTTTAATATTTGTAAGGATTGTAATGATTTTTTATTATTTGTCAGTGAATGTTATTTTAAAAGCAATTCCAACTTTATTCCCTTAAAATTAAAATACCTATTTGAAGAAATAAATATATCATAATTAATATACGCAATCATTTCTATAATTTTATTTAGCATTTATGAAAATGATTTAATATTCAACTTTAATTTGTCTTAATTTTAAAATTTAATTTGAAAAGAACTAGAAAAAATGTGCATTATTGAATTCATAAAATTTATCTGATTTTTATGAAAGTCAATAGATTCAAGATATTTAAGACTAAGAAAAATTGGATTCAGATTTCTATTTATGAAAATTACAATTTTCAGTTTCCATCTGCTCGATTATTAATCTATTCTAATTAAACCATAATTGACTTTTTAAATTAGTATCTTTCACATATTTTGCAATAAAATTATTCGTATTAACATGAACAAATCCTTTTTTTAGAAAACAAATCAAAATTTTTATATATTCAGTGTGTTAGAACATTTTATCTCTTAATCTCTCTCTTAAAATATCGAGACATTTTCAATACTCCATGAATATCAGATTTGTCAAATTCTTTTATGATCTTTACATTGGATTCACTGCAATATGTTTATGGAGTTGGTTTTAAGATTGGTTAAATTTGAAGTACGTTAAGAAAGGTAATTCACTCCATTTGACTGGATTTCTGTTTACGATATTTTTAAAAGTAAATAAAAGATTTAAAGTAATTTCATAACTTATTTCGATTTTGTGATCCGACAGTTCAGGATTTAATCCGTAAAACCTAACCATCTTGTTGCGATCTTGGGTATCATTTTATTCACGCACTGATGTCTAATTACGTTTTGTATACAGTAGAGCTCCAATTATCCGAATCCATTGGGATCAGAATACATTCAGATACCCAAAATTTCAGACAATTAGTTTTTTTCGAAAAAGGATCTGTTTTAATTATTCTATATTGAAAATGTGACAGTTTTTATGCATAGTGATGTAAATAAAAGTCATTTCTTGCTGAACATCTCAGTCAGAGTAAGCTGTTTCTCTTCCTTTATTTTCGGGCAGAGTCGTGCATCCGCGTGTCGGATAGAATTTGCATGTTGTCACCCTTAGACTGTTGCTCTGTCCACTTCAAAACAGTTTCAAAGCCGGCAAATGTTTTACTAGCTGATTGTCTCCTGTCTGCTTCAACGTGGACTCTAAGGCCATACTCTTAATCAACACTTTAAATAAGTTTACCATCATTTGCAGTTTGAAATCTAGGGATTCACTCATTATCCATTCTCCTATATTTTCAGCACTAATTTTTGAACGTTCAGGAATTTTCAAAAGAATGATTTTGAATTTCTCAAGTGAGACATCTTTCTCATTTTCTCTCATCTCTTACCTTTCCATTTTTTGAGCTTTTTCTCATTTTCTTTCTCTTTATCAGTCTAATTTATTTTTTTCAAATTCTGAGAGCAATTTGGATGATCAGCGATTCTGATAAACGGAGTTCGTATAATTGGAGTTCTACTGTATTTCCTTCAATTTCATTAATAACTTATTGTGCAATTTTAATGCGATAAAAAAAATTTAGGCATTGTTTTAATGAATGTCAACTTTTTTAACTTGATTTTTAAGAATATTGAGAAGAAAGCTATAAATTGTTATATTTTAAACCAAAATAAAATTTTAGTAGTGTTGACTTTGAGTTAAGTTTACTTTATTTTCTAGTATTTGTTCAGTTCTTCAGACATTTAAAAATTGTTTTACGTTTTCGATTTTGAAGATAGCTTGATTTTTTTTATAAATATTAACTTTGAGGAGAAAATATTTTTTACTCTCCGACTGTATCTGAGATTTTTATTTATTTTTTATTTTGATAGTATCAGTACTTATGAACAGTACACCGGAATCACAAACATCATGACTCAGTCTATTGCTTAGAAAAATTTGAAAATTGCGTCTTATTTTAAAAAGAAAAGGATGTTAAACAAATAACATAGAAAATTAGTTAAACTAAGGAAATAGCTAGATTCTTTCTTTAATCATTAAGTAAATATTGTACAAAAAATTGGCAGCATTGAAAATATTTTTCTTACATTTTATTATAATACTAATTAATATAACTAAATGTAAATGAAGTTAACTGTCTTAAAATATTTTCTTGAAATAATAGCTTTATATCAATGAAAATTATCCACATCAATTTAAAATTGTTATTTTTGTTTATTTTCTCTTAAAATTTCAATACATTAGTTTAACGTTTGGAGTTATTTTGATTAAAAAATATACAATTTAGTTTAGTGCGAAATATTTTTGTTAATTCTTTAAAATACTACAGCAAAATGTTTTTAGAATTTCCTTCTAAGAAAGTAAATTTTTATTTTTAGACAAGTTAGTTAAGATTATTTCTAAATTGAAGATTTAGATTATATCTAAATTGAAAAGTATATTTACTTAACAAATTAATTAAATAAAAATTTGTCAGAAGTCTTTATTTTGATGTATGTGGATTAAAAATGTTTTCTCATTTTTTGAATAGTAGAAATTTGTAGTCTTAAGACTATTTTTTTATGAGAAACAACCAATAAAAGTAAATTTTAACTCTTTGCAGTGATGATATTATTTAAATTACAAAGCGTTATTATTTAAATTTTATGGTGTGTAAATTGTCTCTCATGGAGTATTGCTTATTGTTGATGTGCTTTATGTATGAAAAATTGCGTTCTTTCAATATATATCATTTTATTTCTTAATATAAATACATAAAAAGTTTAAGAATTTTTTTCAAAATATTAGATAATACTACAGTAATTAGAGTGTTGACTATTTTTAAATACAATTTGTCAGAATTTGTTACTTCCGGTATTCTTAATTATTTATCTTCATATTTCAGATGCTGCGTTCTGGTCCTCAAAAGCCATGTAATGTTGGAATGAAACCAGAAAATAAACCTAAAAACCGTTATCCTGACCTTTTGCCATGTAAGAATAATTTTTAATTAATATTGTAACATTATTTAATTTAGTTTAATTATAATGTAAATTGATTGAATGTAGGCCAAAATGGTTTCAGACGAATAGCAACCTTTACGATGAATATTAAAAATATTTTTGAATTTGCTTCTGTGTTTTTTAGTCTAATTACATTATTAAGAAATACTATATATTATAAAAGGACACTTGAAGAAAATGAAAATTACCTATTGGAAACAATATTTTAATAAAAATAAATTTTCAGCTGTTTGGGTTTACTGTTACTTATTCTGAAGAATTTATATTGTTTCCGTCAGAAGATATAAAATATAAAGTCTTTTAAAATATCATGTGTCACTGTTAAATATATTTATGTTTTTTTTATAAAATATGAATTTTTGTCGTAAAAGGTCATGTTTTGATTTTAATGCCTATATAAAAATTTTGTAGCCTAATATCAATATGATTTGAAAACACGTTACAATATTTTTCGAGATTTATTGTAATGACTTTACACTAATAACTAAAATTCTTAAATTTATATTTTCATTACATATTTTTTTCTTTTCTTAAAGAAAAGTATAATTATTATTTTGTTTATTAATATATTACTGATGTATTTTATTTCTATTGCAATATATTAAATTAGAAAAGCAAACCATGGTATTTATATTGAAAATTTTAGGCTTTGAAAAATATGAATCACTCAAAAAAATAGTAAACAACCAAGAGCAAATTTCATTACTACATCAAAATATTTTTTTAATAAAATTCTTTGCCTTTATTCAAAGTTAAGTATTTTTAAAAAATGAATGGTTTTGCTTAAGTGCACATTTGAATTGAATAAAAGAAATAATAAAATAATTGCTTTAAATTTAACAATTTTTAAAGAACATTATAACATTATAGCAAAATATAAAGAGTATATACTAAATAATAACAGTTATACTAAATAACAAATATATACTAAATATAAACAAATATACTGAATATAAACAGTTTTCAGTTTTTCTAGTAACAACATGTACGTTATATATTAATTTAAATTCTCCTGAAAAATTTTAAAAAAAATTGTTTCATATTTGCTATTCCAATATACTTTTTATTCAATATGTAGGA
The DNA here is from genome assembly GCA_037975125.1 of Latrodectus hesperus. NCBI lineage: Eukaryota > Metazoa > Arthropoda > Arachnida > Araneae > Theridiidae > Latrodectus > Latrodectus hesperus. The sequence continues at coordinate 23,657,371 of CM075856.1, forward strand.
AAATAACATTTTTTTAACAGTTATTTAAACTTATTTTGAATTACTAGATATTGCACTTGTTTAAAGTTAATTGATGAAAAAAAGCTTTTTGGTTGTCATGAATCTTTTTTCTTATCCATGTTCCAACCTATTTCCTTACATAGCAATCGCCCAACAGGTACATCCGCCCACGATGAAAATCGAAAAAAATGACAAGAATATTTATCGTTGTGAAGAGCATTTATTCTCCTTTCACCTTGACACACAAACCACCTTACTTTACTTTTACCACATCATTTTCGGGTAATAAATTATGCAATTGTTTCCACGAATCGATGAAATATTCGTCTCTCTTTATTTTATTGTTTTAGTTGTGTATTTTTTGTTTCCTGGACTCTTATAATTTCTGAAATATATTTTAATGGCAAAGTACGGCATAATTTTTTAAAATTTTGGTTAGAATCGTATGCCTACTTTTCTAAGGATTTTTAGACATGAAAAAATCCTTAAAAAATAGGTATACATTTAGGTGGTGTTTAGATTTCGTTTTAGATGACTGTAATAACAATTTGTTACTTTATAGTCTCTTAGTATAATTGAAATGATTAATCTTTGTCTCAAAGTAATATAAAGTTGCAAAATTTTCTTGAATGCAGAATGATTTTTTTTATTCGCAAATTATAAATAATTCATGATATTTTTAGTATGTATTTTTAAAAAGTAATTTATTTGAATTTAACTAAATAATTTAAAAAAAAAGGGTTACAGAAGCTGTGTTTAAATCACTAACATAAGCTTTTTTCTTTCGACGAAATGGGCCTAATGGAGAAAAATTGTTATCGTTAACTCAAAATGTTTGTTAATGTTTAAAATAGCTTCATTTAATTTGGTGATAATACTATGACAACAGTATATTTTGAGCAATATTTGTTGATTTATAGAATATTTTCCGAATATCATAAGAAATTTTTATCAAATTAATTAACAACTTGTAATGATTTTAATTGTTATTAAATAAATTTTAATTAAATTTTATTTTAATCAATAATTTTTAATCAACTAATATTTTCATCATTTTGAAGGATACACGTTTTATCTTTAAAGAATGGTCTTTTCATCGTTCATGTTACTTCATAGAAAGAAAACGAAATATATTTTCAACATTTTTTTGCGAGTAATAATAAATGTTCTAATTTTATTTCAAGGTACAAAATAAGAAAAGAATATATATAGTATAGAAATAAAAAATTAAATTAAAACTCATGATACCTGCTCCTTAGATTGAAATGTCTATGAAAACAGTATCACTAACAATATAAATATGCAATATACAAAAATCACTTTAAACAATAAAATAGCATTTTTGCAAAGTGATATACATATGCTTAATAAAGTGATATACATATACTTAGTAAATTTAATCATGGTTACTTATCTAAAAGCGAATTTAATTATAGTTTTAATGTAGTAGATGAAAAACGACAATTTATCCAGATTAGCAGCATGATTTAGTTAAACAGTTTATAGGTTAGGAGAATAGAATAAACAAAAATTTAAAACGTTCCTTTTATCTGTATTTACATTTAAATGGAATGCAAAACTTTACATATTCAAACAACTATATTTCCATCAGAAGGAAATTCACAAATATAATTACTTAAACCCTTTTATAAATACTGCCGTTAAAATAAATTGTCTTTTATATGAAAATTTTTGGTGCTTTTGATTATTCAAATATTAAAAGTCATGGTTAGCTGGAGTGTCATGTTCAATTAATATTATTGAAAGACTAATATTCTTAAATTATTTATCTATTTATCTTTCTGTGCATTTTAATTGTGAAATCTTTTTTGTGAGTTGGTTGCTTTTGCTTGTAATAATGTCAATATTTCAATGAGCTAAGCCTATTATATGAATTAAACTTTATGGATTTATCTTAACATATATAGGAGTATTCATTATATTTCTTTACAGTTACATTTAAAATTAATAAATACTAATTAAAATATAGCGTTGTCATAAAATGACTTTTATAATAACGTCATTCTTGGATTTCATATTTTTATTTTAAAAATGTTATGATAGCGCGTAATACTTTCCTTAAATTTTAAATATATAAGGCATAATATATAAATTCATTGAGTATGCCAGTTTTCTCTTTCTTCGTATAAAAGTGAGGAACACAGTCTATTCTTTTAGTAAGATTCCTCATTAATTATCCCAAATTATAAGTTATTCTTTTATTGGGCAAATTTTATTTCCTCGACTATCTTGGCAAAAGTAAACGTAAAGACATGTTCTATAGCATGTTCTATTAAATAACAACATTTTAAAAATGATTTCAGTCACACAAATGTGTTAGGAGACGAATCTGGTTAAAGAAACCGCTATGTGTCTCGCTTAAATCATAAGATATTGACGCTACAAACTCCATTGAAGACGGAAAAATTGCTGCGTGGTATAGAAATCGTGGATACCGCATATATCATTTTTGAATGCAAAATACTTTTATTCTATTCCAAACTGGAAAGTAAAATTTCCTGATTGCTATATTGCCATGAATTAAGTTGAACCTATTGAGGAGTAACTATTGATATCTTTAAATGTGCGATTATATAAATGACAGTTATAAGATAAACACGTGTCTGAACATGTTTTATATAAAAACAATTTGCAGATATTTTTTTCTTAAATTATCAAATATAAATTTTAGTTACTTTGCTATGATTATTTTTTTAAGTTTGATGATACCAAAATATTACACTGTATGTATATAGTTCACTATACATCACAATACTAGATAATCACCGGTTGATATATAGCTAAATTGGTTTCTATCTTTGAAACAAGTTAAGCCGTATCGTTATGAAAATATGTTGTATTTAACGATGCATATTAGATTTTTGAAATGTGTTTTTCTTCGATATTAAAAGAAAAAATTAGATCTCCCTAAAGTTTCATCCGTTGATCGATGACGTTGTTGTTAAAAGCATGTTAGAGCATGATCTTTTCCTGACAACATCGGAGATTACAGAAAGCTTAATTGAGCTCAGTGAACCATTTCGCACCTTATTCGGATTGGTGTATAAATATTCAAAATGGCCTCTACACGAATTAAGTCAGAAGAATTTTGATGATCGAATCCATCATATGCCTGTCTATGCTTGTTCGGAACAAAATCCAGCCTTTCTTGAACCGGGTGATAACTGGGGGTGAAAAGTGGATTACCTACAAAAACATCGTAATAAAAAGAGTATACTGTGCGTAAAACTTAGCCCTTTTTAATTCTAAAACAAATTCGACTCTGAATAAGAGAATGTTGTATATATGGTGAAATATTTAAGAACCAATACTTTCTCAGCATTAAAAATTGAACGAAAAGCTCAATTCTAAAAACTTTTCAGTAACTGGATAATTTAATGGGAACAGCCCAAAAAAACTAAGGCCAAGATGTTCCATGAGATCAAGTTCAAATCAGGGCTCAAGATGATGATTGATGTCCCAAGAAAGAGAAGTCCAAAAAACAGGCCAAGAATACGTCAAAAAATTGCAGAACTAGGCTGGGAAATTATGTCCCATAAACCATATTCCCCAGACTTAACAACCTCTTTCTACACTTGTTTTTGTGCTTACAAAAAATTTTTGAATCGCAAAAAATTCAAAATGAAGATATCAATCAAGCATTTTAATTTTTTGCATTAAAAGATAAAACATGGGGTGTAAAAATTGCCTTCACGCTAGCAAGAAGTCATTTATAATAATGGCAATTATACTAAAATTTAATCAAGTTTATTGACGTTAAGAAAATTTTTTATGTTGTTTCCTTCCAAAAATAGACAGAACTTTCCAGGAGATCTAATATATTCCAACAAACGATATATCTGAATTGTACTGGGAATAAAACCCATGAATAGCAATATAGTACAAAAGTTCAAATATCAATCTTATTTACTTGCCGACCACTTCATTTATAAACTAACTATATATACAGCTTGTCATCTTAGGTTATATATATACACCAAAATTATTTTAGGACCACCAATATATAAAACTGTTATTTGTTAACATAACTCCATTTAATATCAAATTTCATATTTATTCAAATACTAATACGCATATTGTCTAACCTTTTTTGTGTTCTTATTTGCACGGCATTTAGATTACTAATCACTAAATCTATTAGAACTTATAAATTTTGGTAATAAAATTTGAAAAATAATATAATTGTTACCCTTATGACTGATAAGATTTTTAACTGTTATGTGTCAACAGTATTAATATTCATGAAAGTTTGTATTAAGATATTAATTTTATTTTATTTTTAGGATGTTTTAAAAATATATACAAAAACGCAGTAGAAGCTTAATTTTAAATATTTAAGATAGACTTCTCTTAATGTATCATTTAAAATTTAATGTATTTACCTGTAACGCTATTTAGAGTAGACTTTTCTCAACCTCTACGCTAACCATGTTTATATTTTTGTTTTTTAGATGATGATACAAGAGTTGTTCTACGCAAACACAAAAATGACCCAAATTCGGATTACATAAATGCCAGTTATATCGAAGTAAGTGGAAGATATATTTATTTAATATATGAATATATTCATTTGTGTGTTCTTGAAATTGATTGTGACTCTGAAAGTCTTAAATTTTTTTAAGTGATAATATCGAGGTAAAATGCATCGTAAGTAATCTATAATATACATATATTGCTAGCAAATATTAAATTTTTTGTAATTTGTAAATACTTCCTATTGTAATCTTATTGTAATAATGGCCATTTTTTTGATAATTCGAAAAAAATATAATAAAAAAATCAAGGAACAAAAATCAAAAATTAGCTATTGAAATTGACTAAAAAGATATTTTGCAAATTATTTCTTCTGAGGGAAATATATTACATACATGTTTTTTACAATTTCCATGCATACATGGTTTATTTTACAATTTTATGATTTTATTGAATTGCTTCTTTTACATTCATTTAGGCATATACTGTTTTCTAAGTTTCATTTTTTTATTGCAGGATTATCAAAGAAACGTAAAATATATCTGCACTCAAGGTAAATATTTTTTAAAACTTTTTAGAGTGTCTTTTTTAAATATTATTCATGACCGATAATCCTATATAAGAAAAATTATTTAAATAAACGTACCTTCATATATAAGATAAAAATAAAACTTGAAAAGAAAGAAAAACCAAAAAGATTTTAATTAATAATTTAGCTTCATAAAAATGGAATTAAAAAGAAAATTAAATTAATAGAAGTTTTATTTCGTGTAGCATTATAAAATGTAGAGAAGTTTTCAAATTAAACAAAATTTATTGTAAGTAGAACTTATTTTTTAGTAATCATAGGATTATATTTGAATTATTACAAATAAAAATTATTTTTATATTTTTGAATTTCTTTTTAAGGGCCGTTAGATACGACTATAATTGATTTTTGGCGAATGATTTGGCAAGAGGATATAAATGTAATTTGTATGACATGCAATGTTATTGAAAGCGGAAAGGTAAGACAAATTTTTAACTTTAAATAAAGTCAAATACGCTAAACTTTATTGCATATTATATAATTTTCAAATAAATATCCTTGTGTTAGCAAACTTTTTTTGCAATGTATCAATACTTCTTGTGCTGGGAATTTTTTACATTTGAAATTATGCAATTCTAATAATCTACCATTAGAAAATTTTTATAAATTTATATTTTTGTTCAGCCGACCGATTGGCTGAGTGGTTAGCGTTCCTGACTACTGAGCTATTGGTCCCGGGTTTGAATCCCAGTTCGGGCATGGATATTTCTTTCCTTCTCCGTTCTCTCTGTCCTTTCTTCTGTGTTGTAGTACAAATGTGGCCCGCCCTATAAACGGGTTTGTGGTGGTATGGCGCGGGTAATGCTACTCGCCTCCGTGACTTGGTTCACAAGTGCCCGTTAGGTAACGATAAATGAGTAGCAGTTTGTGGCAAAGGGTTAGTCACCCTTGTGTGCCCACCATTGGAAAAAATATTTTTGTGAAGTAAAATTTGGAAAAAGTTATGTAATTTTATAAAATTTTGTAACATATTTACAACATAAAAATGTTTAAATTATAAATTTCATTTCACAATGTAAAAGTTTTCCTATTTTTATATTATAAATTAAAATTATTCTACTCATTTTTCTGTAAAAAAGAATTATGAAACTAAAAAATTAAAAAAATTATTAGTTATCGATAAAGCATGTTGCTTTTAGAAACACACAATGAAACTTTTATCTCTTGTTGAAAATCTTGATTAATGAAGTGTTAGATATGAAATTTTTTTTAATTATGAATAAAATTGTTTTCCAAGGTAGAAATGAGCGCTCTATTTTCTTGTGAAAGTTAAATAATCTTTATCAATTTATTATACATCGGTAGATTAGTTAGTTTCTTTATATCTTTCTTATTAATATTTTCCAAGTGTAGGAAACATTTTTCCATACACATATTATTATGTTCATGTTTCGTATTTTTATTATATTTATTTTAATAATTTCCTTAATAGAAATCAGAATTACAAGAAAAAAACAAAACAAAATTCGGTAAATAAATCTGGAAATTCGACGTGGGACTTAAATAGTCCCAGGTCGGATTTCAAGAGATTGTTTAGATTAAAAGTGATGTTTTGCAGCTCTTTTTATAATAAAAAAATCTTGGCTAATCATTTGTTATAATATTTTATTGTAAATTTTAAGTACATTAATGAGGTTTTAATGTCTGTGCTTTACAAAGTGTGAAAAAATTTATCTTATTGTAAAATTCGTCAATCCTATTAGATACTATTAAATTCTTTTCATTTTCCTGAAACTAAAATTATATAATGTAAAACTTCAAATTTATTATCTAGGGAGGAAATTTTCATCTCTTCCATTTTCAACCTTATCACATTTTTCTTGTTAATAAAGTATATACAAGAAAACTACTTAATCGAAATTTAATGTTTATATCGTGTTCCACATCCATTAAGCATTTATGTGTATGTTTCAACTCTGCAATGACTTTCATTGTTTGTAAATTTCTTTTATCCCTTCAAGTAAATGCATCCATTAACCTTAATTTTTGGATAATAAGATATTCAAAAGAAAGTTATTGTAAGCTCTTCACGCCTACTCGTAAAATTTGTTAATGTACACTTTCAAAGATCCATTAGCATGACCTAAGATTTACATAAAATAATTATTTTCATATCTTGATAAAAAAATTATTTGAAATCGTAATGAAAGACGGGAAGTATGAAATTACTTGAGTTTTTAACTAATGGGGATCTTCTTCAATTTTAAGTATTTTTTTCATTGAAAACGTTTTTTTTTTGAAAAATTAAATGTACTGCCAAAAAATTATTCACATATTTAATGTACTATATTAAAACTTTTTTGATATTTCTCTAATATTATTTAAGCGGACTAAATTCCTGAGTGTTTCTATTATGAAAATGCTTTTGATGAGATATTTAAAACTAAGCATTTAAAATGTAGGTGTAATTAGGATTTTATGAGTTAATCAGTATTTCCTTGCCAATACTCCAATGTTTCCTGTATCTATCTGTCATCAAAATATTCCATACATGCAAATAGCTTAAGATCATAGATTTCGATTTCTTTTATAATCTTTATTAAATTTATTACAGTATGCGATAAAGTAGTTTTAGAAATGGTGGAAGCTAATCAATAAGAAAGACTACATATACTCCTATTTTTATCTCTGTATACTTATACTAGTGTATTTATAACTGTAATTAAATATACTTATATAAGAATATACGACGTTAAATTCTAGAATCTTCTATTTATGATTTTTTGGATATTGTGTGGTGAACTTTCATTATCTTTATTATTATTATTATCATTATTATCAATCAAATATTCTAATCATTATTTTTGTAAATTACCACTTCATGTTCAGTAATTTTTCAAATTTCAAAAATGCTTAGGTTAGTGTATTTGTATAATGTTTGATAAATATTCCTATAGCATTTTTTCCATTAATTTATTATGAAAATAAATTGGTTTTAAACAAAAATATAAATTTGCAGTTACATTTTTTGATTTTAAACAAAAAAATCAAAGAAAAGTTTGTTTATTATTACTTATACTTTATTTTTCAGAAAAAATGTGAAAAATACTGGCCAGATAAGACGATAAAAGTTGGAGATATCATAATCACACTTCAAAGTGAAAAAGTGTTTTTAGATTACACAATTAGAAATTTCAAACTAATTAAGGTAAAGAAAATTTTTTTCATATAAATATATATCAAAGAAAATTATAATTTATAAGTAAAAATTTATTTATGAAGGATATGCTGTTTAAAGTTAACGAATTAATAACATAGAAATTTTTATTTTAATGTTTATAAACTGGCTTGATTACTATTGTAAATAAAGTTCTAATAAGTTCGCTTTAATATTTTTAAATACACAATAGCTTAGTATATTTATTGATTTTTAGAATTAGCTTTTGCTTGTTAGAGTTATTATAATTTTCCTAGGAAAAATTTTAAAAGACGTTTAAATAATTACGTATACTTAAACTTTTAAAAAATTGATTGTAAAAAAATAAAGCCTTAAGAGAGTAACTTATGGTATTGGAGATATGTGTTTATTATCATTTATCTTCAAAAATATTGTACTAAAGAATAACGTCAGTTTGCTTCTACAATAAATTTCTAAAATAACATAGCTCTATTAGAAATATTTATACTGAAAATAAACAAAAATTACAGTGGATAATTTAAAACTCCTGAACATTTTAGATTTCTATTAATTGCGATTGATTATCGGCATACCTCCAAAAAATAATCCTTTGTAATAGTGATTACTATATAACATAAAAAATTCTTTAAAAACTAAAATTATAAAATTTAAACTTATAAAAAAGCATGATGACACAAAAATTATAAATATATTAAAAAATTATATATTTATGGGTATATTAAAATACAATTATTATAATTATAAATTAATGAATTATGTTTATTTAAAATTCATGTCGTTGTGTTGTCTTGTGCCTGCTAGGCTGGCAATAATAGTACGCTGCTCCACTTTTCCAACTGAACCGTAATTTGGTGTGGAGTCCGACTTCCTCAATACACACATGCCATTGGTACCCGTTTATAGAGTAGGCAATCATTCATAACCCATTCATACAAGGAAAGAGCAAAGAAAGAGAGAGAAATTACATCCATGCCCGAATAGGGATTCGGACCCAGGACCTCCCTATCCGCAGTCAGGAAAGCTGACCACTAGACAGGGGTTTGAAATTCATAATATATTATTATGAATTTGAAGTAAAACATATTTCAATTAAAATATTAAAGAAAATGAAGAGGGGTTTCACACATAATCTGAGTTTTTGTTTGTAAGATAAATAATTTTATCATTAAGTAATATTGATACCAAATCAGAAATATGATAAAATATAATATGGCAGTTAAGGTTATAATTTGTTTTTATAAATTCAAATTTTAAGAAATAATATGCATTTAATTTTAATTTGAAAATGTATTTAATTTTTCTTTGCATCCATTTATGTCCCCAATACATAAAATTTTCGAATTTAGAGTTTTGTACTACGATAGTTTTTATAATGTATATATATAAGATTGCAGTAAATTGTATTCCTTTATATGAGATGATTTTCTAAACAGGTTTTAATTTTTTATACCTAGCTTTATTAATATCCAATTTATGCCAAATGGATCATTATTTTTATTTAATATAATAATTTTAATTATGCATGACTTATATCAAATTAATTTCCGCTTTCCATTATTCTTTTACATTTTTATATTAAAATCTCTATCATACATAACATTTTCATTCCATGGAATTGAAACCATAATCAACACTTTACATGATATCGAGTGAACAATCCGATGTTAAAAGTAGAGTTCCTGTTTCGCACGAAAGAGAGAGACAAAATGATGAGTTTTTTTTTTTTTAATTTTTATTTTACAAAGATATTTGCATTAAAATATTTGCGGAAGTGGAAATGCACCGCTCGTGTTTGACATATATGTGCAGCTGGTATTTGTGATGCATGCTTTACATTGCTAAGAAATCGATTTCCTTTTTAGTATTTTAGGACGGCTCATTATGTATTCGTTGTATTAAGTTACTACTCATAGTATATATTCATACATATTTATAAAAGTTTGTTTTATTTCTATAATTTTTTAATATTTTGTCAGTTTCTATATCTGCGGAAATTCATTTTCGTAATAGATCAATGTCTAAATTGATATAGTGATAACAGATATTACCATGATAGTTTTTCTAAGAAAAAAATAGTATAATTTCTAGTAATAGAAGTTTTATCTTCTGAACTTGATTTATGGCTTTATTTATATATTCTTGACTGACAAGTTTCCTCCTAAAGTAACATTGAAGCAATTAATATCATAAAGAGGTATTAGATTATTTTAATAAAACCTCAATAATATTCATTTTTCTGTATCTTCTTTTGAAACCTGTATATTTCTTTTAAAAAGTATTATAAATTATTACTATTTTCACGAACTTAAAAATTAAGGAGAAAATAAACCGTGGGAAATTGGTAATATTTTGTAAAAAGCATTAATGAAATTATCTTGATAAGATCATCAATAATTTTCTTAATTCGACATCTTATTTTGAAAACTATATTTTTAAAAGTATAGTTTTCTTTAGAATTAGAGCAAAACAACCTGTTTGAAAACTAGTAATTATGTTTATGTTTACGCCAGCAAGCTTCCCTGTACCCAGCTCAAAAGAGCTGTACCAGAATGATGGAAGCCACTGGAAAGAAAAACGCTTGAAAAAATGATGTTTGAGAGATCGGGGTCGCAAAATACAGGGGGCCCCGATTTTGCGACCCCGATCTCTCAAACACTGCCACCCAATGGACAATTTATGTTAGGCTAACAAAACATTACAAATAATTAGGGAAAATGAACAAGTATGTACAAAAATCTTTGGAGTAATAAAACAATATTATACTAAGTAAAAATAAAGAAACCTGAAAAAAAAAACTGGTTGGTGAATGACATGAAAATTTACAAATAGTGTTTGTGTTACAAACTAAGAAAGAGGGGATGAATAACAAAATTTGTGCAATATATGTAGAAGAGCTGTACAAAGTAAGGCCGAGTTTTAAGTAAATGGGTTAGGAAAGAGGATGGCTATGACATACAAAATCATTAACATTTAAATAATATATTCTTTGGAAACCTGCATGTTTCTCAAATGGTGCGATAGAAATCTTCAGAATTAAAGAACAAAAGTCTTCATGAAAAGAATAGCGGAAAATATTATCAACTGAATAAAATTGGAAATCTTGAAATACTTCATTGAAATTTTCTCCAGCAACAATTAAAATCTAGGAAGACTTCCTCGTTCGGTAAGGAAGTTATATTATCCGAAGAAATAAAAAATGGATTCATCGGTTATGGTTAAGCAGTGTCAGTAAGGAATTACGTTAATCCTCTGAGGCTTGTGACTGAACAAACACATGGCATAATAATAAACTGCTGCAGTGGTTTGGGAAAATTACAACTTTCTCTCATTTTTTATTCCTATTATAACTTGTCAAAAACTTGTGCGTAGGAGATAACACAATACAGTTGAATTAGATATCTGCTTGATAGAATTGTTTCCGTTGACTCCAAGAAAGGAATAATTTTTTGATATAATTATCAAACCTTTAAACTAGTTTGCAATTTAAACTTGATTGCATTGAATGAATGATTATTTCTTCGTAAACACAAATGGAACTTGTCTGTGTGGTAATATGGCTTGCAGGTTGATTTGAAAGTTCTCTCATAGGCAATTTGAAATAACTGTGCTGAAATGACATGATAAAGTAAAATGAATGTTTTAATTAAATTTATTAATTTCATTAAAATTAAGGTTGGAAAATTTTAAGGTAATTTTTTAGGAAAATTTTTTTAAAGGAATATTTTCTACCTATATGTTCACTGGTCATTAATTATGAAATTCTAACTCATAAGAATTTTTTTTTCATCGTAAAATTTTTTCGTGAATCTTTGAATATTAAAATTTGAAGGAAACTATTTTTAACCAAAAAATAGGCTAAACATAATATTAAATATAAATTTTTAATTCAAATATTGTGTATGATGAAGTTTTAATTCACTATATATGCTTTTTACCCTCCAAGAAAACTATATTAGAAATAACATTTTGACACTTAAAACAAGCAGTTGCTAAATATCAATTTTTAAAAAGGAAAAGTTTGCAGAATATTTTTTTCATTTTGGTTCTAATGACGAAAAATTTTTTGAGAACTTATAATTTTATTATTATATATATATATATATATATATATATATATATATATATATATATATATATATATATATATATATATATATATATATATATATATATATATATATATATGTATATAAGGGTATCTTGTAATTATTTATACTCAGTATTTGTTTAAATTTGAGGTAAAGCTTCCGTAAATGTCATTCAATGTAGAATAAAATTGAATGAAAATCTATTTTCAATTCAATAAGTTTTGATGAAATGTATAAATTTTACCCGTGGAAATTTCAACTAATTGTTATTGTCAATAAATGGAGAGCAAATTTGATTCATATCTGCAAATTATGCTTTATCCACTTTAGAAAAGGATATTTTAATAAGATAAAAGATATTTCAATAGATTCATGTGAAAACCAAAATATTCAAATATTATTCTTAACGTGTACCTTAATATTTTGTTCTTTTTAATAATTTATTTATTTATACTTTCCTGCTCCTTCCGTTTTTAGCTTTATAGCTTTAGCACCTCAATGCATAATACGCTTTGTCTTAAGTTTTTCATGTTTGTTGATGAAATTAAAAAGTTCCAAATTTTTTTCATTTAAATACTTCTAAGTCATTCTGCTCAAATAAATAAATGTACTTTTATTTCTCCTTTAACTTACTTTAGTCATTCATGAAGTAGTGGCACAAAACAAAAAATCCTATCCTCTTTAATTTTTGTACTTGAATAAATAATCTATTTGTTATGTATCCTGCATAAAAATGCACCTTTTATGTATCCTTCATCGCTCTTTTATGTTCCTTGTAATTTATCCATACTACTTCAGGCAAATATTATAATATATTTTTCCTAGTCATATATCAATCGCTTATCTTGGAAGCCTACGAAATCAGTGATAAAAGGAACTTCTTTATTAAATTGCAAAGATCATGTTATATTATTCAAATTATTTTTTATCAAAGTAAATTCCGTTTTAATCAAGTTTCAATATCTTAATTGGAAGAATTTTGGGAAAACGAAATTAGCTATACAATCTTATCATTGGGATTTTTAAGTAATATTTTTTTATATATTTTTTAAAATATCATTATGAAAAGATTGTTTATTTGGATACAGGTGGGTGTATCTGGTCATCATATTGTCCATCAATATCAATATACCGCTTGGCCTGACCATAGTGTTCCCGCTTATCCTTTGGCAATTATAAATATGATAAAAGAAATGAAACATTTCCAAGAAGTTCAACAAAAGAAGACACCATGGCTGTTACATTGTAGGTAATGTATATAAATATAAATTATAGGTATTATAAATGAGAATATAATTCAAATAGAGCTATTAGTGTGAAGTAACTACCCTGCTTAATCTTCATTTCGTAAATTAAAAGTAAGTAATGATTGTACTTGCTATTATTTTCAAAAATAGTAATTTCTCATTGGTTTTACGAAAGTTGCTATTTATGTTTCTGGCTTTGTCAACAGTAAGTGGTGCTAGATGATCGCTGAGATTTCTAAGCTATAGTTTGATATTTTTACACCAAATTTTTTAAAACTATTTTTCAATTTTAGCATGATTTGCGCTGTTTACACAAAACTGAAAAATTTATGTCGGGCAAAATGGAAGCGACTCGTTAACATTTTCGGGTGATTATTTTTCATAAATTTCAACAGGAATTATCAGGACAAGAACGTTTCTATGAGCTGAAACCTTTATACAAAGTAAAACACTATCTTATAGTACCGTAAAAATTGGTCTAACGTATTCAGTTGTGTTCATTGTTCGTACCAGGACAAATTCCGTGAAAGTCATCTAAATTCAGTTGTTGTACCAGAAGATATCGATTCTATATGCAAAGCAATGAAGCAAAATCGTCATGTGACATATCATCAGGCATTTTTGAATATTAGTATGATTAGTATCAGTAGGACTACATAAACATTAAACAGAAAAAAAAATTTGTTTGCGTTGGATCCCTTTTAATCTATAAATTGATGAAAAGAATGCTCATACCTATTGGTACAAGGGAGCGTTAAAGGCTGATTATTAAACAGGTGACGAATCATGGATCCATGCATGTGAGCCCAAAACAAAACAGCTGTATTCCAAGGAAAAATAAATCCAACAAAATCCTCGCGGAAGTAGAATATCGAAGCTAATGGTTGCCAATTTCTTTTCCATTGCCAATCACGTGACAATAGTGGTGTTACAGCAACGCAGGACGATAATTTTTACATGAACATCACCACTCAATTTTCCAAAATTCATCGTTTAAGTTCCAAAAAAGCAGAAAGACGAATTTTTCAATATCGCAACAATGCGAACTCTCACACATTGATTAAGTCATCTATAACGTAGTCCGGGTTTGACATTTTTCGATGCATTTTATTTTGAAATAAATTACGTGGGCAATAATTTTTTTCGACACCCGAAAAAGCATTTTATGCACTCAAAACGCGTGTTTTGAAAGATTAGTCAATCACAGTTGAAAAAATTCTTCAAAAATTTATCTTGCATTTATGATTTACATTCTTTTTTAATATAAAAACAATTGATATATTAACATTCGCTTATTCAAAAAAATATATAAATAAAATAAAAGACAAGTATAAAATCTCGCACAATTCACATAAGTCAATAAATTTCGGATTGTATATGATTTTGAATTCATAATTGCTTTTCATAAATCACGCTTGATTCAAATGCGATTGTGAAACCCTTTATCTCATGGATAAGGCTGATACACGGAGAAAAATGAAGAATAGTAAAGATTTTACTGGTTAATCTTCCGGTTATATATGTAATTTAATATTACATTCGATCAATGTGAATATCAAAAATGTTTAAAATCACATCCGAGCCTCTTCTCTAATCACGAGGAAAATGTTGGAAAAGCAGTATAACTGCAATAGAGTATGCTGTTATGCAGAGAAAACATCTTTCTATAATTACAATATTCTGCTTAGGCTTCTTAAGCCATAGTTTAAATAATTATTATATTGTTAAAGAGACGCTCATGAATATTTACTAATTATACAACGTATACAAATATTTTGATACTAGAATCGTCTGTTTCGAAAGTAGTAACTAATTGATTGCCTTTCTTAAGCCATCTTTTAGAATTGAGTCGTAAGTGTTAGAGATTATAATCCCAAAAATATCTATTTGTCCCTCAAATCATACTTGGTTTGGACAGCCTTGTTTTATGATGCTCTAGCTAATAAAATCAGTGAATTGTTTGCCAGCTTCTTTCTTCCGAGTGTTTCGCAAGTTAATATGCAATAATAAATTTATATTTGTGAAGAAAAAGGAAAGAAAACTATTAACACAGTAAAAGATTGAAAAACTTTCTCGTTTAATTAGGACATTAAAGTAGAAATTACATTAAAAATCATTTGAATATATTGTGAGAAAAATGTAAAATACTATTTAAAAATTTATATACCTTATTTTATTCTTTTGCAACTCATAAGATTACATATTTGCGTTATATTTATAAAAATTTAAATATTTTATTATTTATATATTTGTGTAACACTATTTTTTTAAGTTTTAATTAATTAAAAGTAAGTACCTTTTTTTAAAATTACTTAAATAATTTTTCATATTTTAAAAATAATTAATCAAAAATTTAAATCTTGAATAAATTTTAAAAAAATATTTTTTTTAATATGGCATTTTTTTGCAGATAATTTCATTTTAAATATTTATTTTTTATTGTTTTTATAATTATTATCTAAATTCAGAATGTACATATAATTATTTCAAAATGTTATTAAAAATTCAGATATAATTTATCTATTCAAAAAAATTTAGTAATATTTTATACCTTAAGTGCGCCTGGCATTAGTAAAAAATATTGTATTGAATATAAGAGTAAAGTGTATGCAAAGGAGATCTTATTTTCATACATTTTATGGAATAATTTTACGTTTTGCAGCATAATCTGTATTTAAAATTGTATAATCTGAATTTCATGATGAATTTCAACAAATTTATGCTTTTTAAAATTATAGTGTCCCAAGATATTTCCTTAACAATTAAAATATTTGAACATACATTTCTTTAAAAAATTACGAAAGCACAGTTATTTGCTGCTGCATGACTTTTAAAACATGTTCATATCGTACGTCTCGTTATAAAATCATCAGAATGGTTATAAAGTACATAAATTCTTCTTGCATTAATTTTTTGAAAACTATCCTTTTAACTATATTATAAAATTTTGCTTTATATTTGTTAAGTACATATTATGTTTTTATTTATTTATTGATAATAATTTGACAAATCAAACTATTTGCTTTAACCAATAAATGGAAATATAAAAAAGCTTTATATTTTACTAAGTAACTAAAGAAGTATGTTATAATTAAATTTAAAAAAGTTAAAATACGTGTTGTTTTGGATCATTCGTGACTTGATATTCTATGATATAAAAATTGTAATTATCGTGCCTTATCATAGCTAATTTATAATATCATCATAGAAAATTTACAATTTGTAATAGCATAGGCAGATTTATTTGATTTATTCTATATAATCCTAGTTGCTTACTTCTGTCAGCCAAAATATTTAAACAGTAAACTGCTTCAATATTTTTAATCATAATTAAATGACAATGTTGAAGCTTTGTTAATCAAATTCTGTTTCAAAATAGAAGATTACCTTACACTGATGGAAGATTATTAGATCTTTTAAAAATATAAATTTATCCTGCATTATGTCCAATTACGAAGTTCGTATCAAGTCGAAGTCCTTTCATATAAAACTTCTATACCTTTCTCCATCAAGATGACGGGGAGCCTTTTACCAAAGAAATATAGATTGCCACAAATAATATTTCAAATATTACTTATACATATTTTATTCATACATACTTACATACATAGAAATATGCAAACATACATATTTTATTACTTTTCACACGTATAGTATATGTATATATAAATACCATACATATGAAAAGTATTCAAGTTTACTTTTAGAAATTTTATTGCCATGTCGGAATTTTATTCTATGGGTTCAATTACTTCCTTCCTTTCAATAACCTTAAAATGAGCTTCCTTTCTTATTTAATGTCCTTTAAAACAATTGTTAATATATCCTGATATTATTACTTTCTTATATCAAACTTGATATGTTAATAAAATTTTTGTTGAAGTTGCAGGAAAGAGTAATTTATTTCTTTTGTTCAGAAGAAACTTGTTTTTTTATCTCTTATTAAATTAGAGACTTGATGTTCTCGCTATTGTCTTGATTTATTGGTAATTTGGATGTTGATTCTAATAACGATTTGTTAAAGAATTCATATTTAGGAATATCATGGAACATTTTATTAATACACATCTAAAGTAACCTTACATCATTTAAGTTGTTCTAATGCTTGGTTCAGATATTTATCATTTACTTCTAGTGAAACTTCTTACTCAAGGGAACATAGAAAATTTTAAAGTATATACTCTAATGGAATTGCTGCCACAAAGTGGAAAACTATCCCTTTATAGTCATGCCTATGGAATTCCTTGAATTTGAATCTGATATTGAGTTTTTTGTTAATTATTTATCTCTAGTAACTCCCCCAGGAAACTTTCTCACACAAATGTAAATATTTCATTGTTAAACTGAATTGTAATATGTGAACAAGGCATGAATGAACACTAAAAAGATTCATAAAAATAAAATGATTTATAACAAATTTGGACTAAACATATGATTTCAATCTTGTTTTGCGTTGCATTTATTAAGTAACTGCGAATACATAATTTTTAAAATTAGTGACATCTTAATTTTTTTTTGTGGAATATAACGATTATACAGAATTTCTATTTCATTAAACTTTAAGTACTTTTTACCAGAACATGTCTTTGACGTCTCATTTCAAAACAATATTCAGTTTTTAGCGAAATATGTTTATTGATTCTAGAACTCATTATTAATAAGGTAATTGTCTATAATAATTACTAATTAATATTAATAACTGATTTAAAATTATACAAATTAATTATTCATGATTACTAATAAATAATCTAGGATTAATCTCATTTAACACAACTACTTCTGGGTTTACTTTCTCATTTATGTAAGGAAAATGTTGCATGCAAAATCCAAACTTCGAAACATGAAGGCATATTTATATTTAAGAATCTGATACTTTTTTAATTTTGTTTCCATGATTTGAATCATGAGCACTTGTTTATCTGCTTATGAAAATTTGTGTTGATGTTACTATGAGTACTTAATTGTATTTTGTTGATAACTATTTTATACAAGTCACAAAATTACATACTATGCAATCATTAAAGTTTAAATTAAAATCATCAATTTGTGAATATATTATTCAATGACTTATGTTATTATTTTTTATCTCTTGTTGATAAAACTGTGAATTCAGCAAAAATTTACATTTGAAATCTTAATAAAGGAACATATTTTAACGCTTATAGTATTGTGTTATTTCATATTTTCCTTAAAATAGTCTGAATATATTCAATAAAATGTTAACTTTTATTTAATTACTACTAATAATAATTACTAATTACTTTAATTAATTACTAATAGTGCTGGTGTAGGTCGTTCTGGAACTGTGATGGTATTGGATTCCGCTCTAGAGATGTCTAAAGCTGAAGGAAAGATTGATGTCTTGGGAATTTTGTATAGAATGAGACAACAAAGAATGAATATAATACAGACTGTGGTAAAATGTGTTTCTATAATTTAAAATTATATTTTATTTTATTTCATATTTGAATAAAAGGAAGATAGTAGTTATTATATAAAAATTGCAACATTACTAATTGTAAGAATTGTAATATTACAATTTTCTTTATAACTTAGATTAGAAATCAGTTGGTATTATTTATATCTTAACAAGTTCTCTACAAAATAGAAATTTTTGTTAGAACGAAAAAATGTGATTTTTTGTTTGAAAATAACAAGCGATTTTATCTTTTTAATACAATTCACGCATTATATATATATATATATATATATATAGTTTGATAATTATATAAATTAAATGTATATAGAATGAACTTAAAATATTTGTGCTAACAGAGAATTATGTATAATAGATATAATTATGAGTGTTTTTATGTAAAATATGCTATTTTTGTGATCTTTAAAACAAGGATGAAAGTCAGGATTAAAACTGAAATATAATTTTGTATTATGTATAATTTATTTTTTTCCCCAAAAGACTCAATAATCTTTGTATCGCCTCTCATTCACTTTCATAATATCGGCAGTCAAGAAATTAAATTTCGATTCGATATATTTTAGTTTGAAGCACTGTTGTTGTTGTTTCCAATCCTTCAGATATCTAACGGCAGTTAGATCAGATCCATGACACCATGAACTCTAGCGAATTCGAGCACCTGCAGTGGATTTGCGCATGCATCCGCCAGAGGGAACCCCATGCAATCCATGATGTGCTCGTGAGAGACCAGACTCAGATTGCATATTGTGCTCAATGAAAAGATCTTGGGCCCAGATTCAAATGTCATGCTTTTCAGATGCCCTCTAATAAATCTTGGAACGGCCATTTGATCATGTCTGTCACCTCCGAATTCTAACGCGGCCTTCCCCCCCTCGGGGTCTTCTATTAGTCTATTAACTTCTTTCAGTTTTTAAATGGCTCAAAACTAAGAAATAATAGGAAGGATGCACAGATCAGTTTTTAATGTTAAATATGTATGTCATTATCATTAAAAAAGTTTTATAATAATTTGATGTCTTTTTTAAAAATATTAATTTTTTTAGATTATATATGTATAAGACCTTTCAATTTCAAATAGTTATTTTTTAACCGATTCAAATAAGTTTTCGATTTTTTAATCAATTTCAAATAGATATTTTTTAAATATATTTATAAATAAATATATATATTGATCTCCTAAAGAAAATTTATATTTTGATGCAAATATCTTCAAATATATTAAGAAGCTTGAACATGAATATTGAAAAATTCAGATAAAGACTTTAGGTACAAAAAATTTTTTTTGTAAAAAATATAGCTTTGAAATTTTATTTTTATATTTTTAATATTTTAATGATAGATTTATGTAAAATAATTAGCCATTTAAATACACATAAAACCGTTTATAAATAGTTATCATGATCTTGAACTCTTCAGTATTCGTTATTTTGAATGTAGCATGACTCATAAATTCTGAAGCACTAAACTTTGTGGCAAATTTTTAATATAACCAGTCTGCCTACTTAGTCTGGTTTACTTTGTTTTCTTGTCATCGGATGCTTAAATCATGATGGTTTCCTGTGTTGCGTATTAATATCATGTAATAACCCCGCAGTAATTGAAATCATTTTACTATCGTAGACTAATAATATTTCACAAGTTAATGCATCATCGGAACATATCTATTAATCATATGATGTTTTATCCATATATTTTAAATTCATTTTATGATTTGAAATCAGTTATTTTTTATTTACAATAATATGTATTATAAATAATACATAATTATAGCAATTAAAAAAATTTATTACATTTTACAGTATATTATTTTTAAAAGTGTTTTTTAAGAGATAAATCTGACTTAATATTTCTGCTATTTTTTTACATTTTACGACTATATGTATGCAATATAAAATATAATTATAGCTATTAAATTTATCATTCAATTTTACATAATATTATTTTTCCGAAATTGTGTTTTTAACTGAGAAATAAACCTGACTATACTAATTTGTTAATATTATTATAATAATTTATAAAGTTGAATGACGATTATAAATATTTATACTTATTTTTAAATTAAATGGTAATATTTTATTTTCTTTTTCTGTATTAGGAACAGTACATATTTGTATATAGAGCTTTAGTAGAATATCATTTTGGTGATCAGTCGTGTAAAAAAGCTGATGAAATGGTTCTTTATTTTAATAAGCTAAGACAAGTTGATACCAAAACTAAGAAAACAGGACTGGATGTACAATTTGAAGTTAGTTTAACTTATCTTCCCTTTATATACTGTGTATCATTATGTAATATACTTGTGTAACATGATTTAAATAATTGTATTTTTACTGTAAATTATTTTTTTTTATTGTACGGTATTATCAAATGTGAAACATTATCTATAACTGTAAAGTGAACTTACCTCCCAGTTATACCATTTTTATTTGCTTGTAATTCTGATTAGATGCATTACTGAAAGTAAATTTTCACTGTATATCGCTTATAAGGAAAATTTTAAGCCGGACAAAATTTTCTCAACAGAGCCGAGAAATATATCTTACATAAGTTTTTCACTGAGGTGTAATATAAATCTAGGTGTTCAAAAATAAAAATATTAAATTTGTATCATATTTAATATTTTTATTTTTGTAATGGAAATATATACGAATTTATTATTTTTAAACGTATTTTCTTTTTGTAAGTCATGCAATATAGTTATCCTTTTCTGATAAAATAATTTAAGAATTTGAGGAAAAATGATTGAATTTGAAAACTGATAATCAAATAGAGAAATACGATTAAATTAAAATTCGTTGTTAAATAAAGAACTTTATTTCTATGAACAGAGATATCATACTTATTCTCCGCAATGTACTGTTGATGACGCGCTAAGAAGAAATTCTTAGTAAATGAGAAGTAATTTCAGTTTTGTTTGTCATTCAATGATCACTTTTGCCCAGAAATTGGATCGAGACCTACAGTTGTAAGTATATTCCTAACCATTAACAAACATCAGGGCCCAAAGTGAGATTCGAACCCACGAATTGTTGAACCAAAAGCCTAAGCGTTAACCATTCAATTCTCAGTCCAGCGAAGCGGCTTTTTCAGATATTATTTGAAGAAACAGAATACTATATATATATATATATATATATATATATATATATATATATATATATATATATATATATATATATATATATATATATATATATATATATATATATATATATATATATATATAATCAACACTCGTTATATTTGCTTTAAGATTCAGATGAAGAATCACACATTTTGAGAAAGTTATATTCTAACTATTATACCGCGTGCACGGCAAAATTTGAAAAAATTATTGCTCTTGGAAATAGATTCCATATAAGAAATGTTTCACTTAATATAAATCTCTACAAAGACATTGCTTTTAAAATGTAACTAAAATAGTCATTAAAATAACATTTTTACAGCTAAATTTAAAATATTCATTACACTAAATTTAAAAAAGGTCTCGAAGCACAGTTGTGAAAGATTTCTTTTATAAGTTTCACATTAGAAGTTTGTTATCTAATATCAAATGCTATTTGGATAAAACATAAATAAGCATTGTCCTCTCTATAAGGAAGTAAAAAGTAATTCCCTCATAATTAGGTATTTTTCCGATAGTTCAATAAATTTTAAAAAGAATCTGGGATCAAAAGATCATATAAAACTTTTATTTGTAAAAGCTTCTTTTTTAAGAAAAGTATAAAAACTGATCTTGGTAATGATACCATTTTTTAATGCTGTTAATCATTTTGGATAATTTAATCATAATAAAGGTTTCAACTTGGCCTTTTGTAAATTTATGAAAAATATCGATTAAGAGCGAGAAACTTCTTTTTTTATAAACGTGATTATTAGATACCAAACACTAAATATTATTTGAAGAAAATACCATTAGACATGGATTTTTTTACCAATGTTATTTTCAATCACATAATTTCTTAATACGTATACATATTTCCTGTAAAGTTAGGAAAAGTCATGCAACAAAGAATTGTAAAGCTTTTTTTTTGTTTCTGACCAAATATCCAAAGATTTAATTTCAGGAAATTTTAACAGGGAAGTTCAACAAATTTTAAATTCTCTTTTTCATCTAACCATTCTTATTAAAAGACATCTCAT
The DNA here is from genome assembly GCA_037975125.1 of Latrodectus hesperus. NCBI lineage: Eukaryota > Metazoa > Arthropoda > Arachnida > Araneae > Theridiidae > Latrodectus > Latrodectus hesperus. The sequence goes on from CM075856.1 coordinate 23,680,508, forward strand.
TATTTAAAAAAATAAATAAATAAAAATAAAAAACCTCTGGAAATTTCTACTGTAAGAAGGTAATGAACTGAACCGAATGCGAAAGTTTAAGAATAAATTACAGTTCATTGACTGGGATGAAGAACAGTCTGGCCATAAAAAAGGCGTGGTTGCACGTGGGATTAATGTGCCATTGTGTTGTGATGTAGTTGATGTGTTTTTAAGTGCAACTAGAACACATGCCTGCTATATATATTGAGACAGGTCGCGTAGTAATTTTTTAAATATGAGACACACAAATGCAATTTTCTTTTTACTTATTTTGCTTTAAATTATTTGATAATCATACATGTTTTAAGAAATCATTTTTTTTTATATTTGTTTACTCACACACACACACACATAATTTATTGCATAAATATTTGATCATTGGATATTTGCAAAAACAACACTATTTTCGTATCATGGTTCATATTTGATTTTAATATTAATAATTTTTATATATAATGTCATAATCGTTACTATCCTATTGTTGGTGTATCTTCTCTTTTGTTCATATAATTTGTAGTGTGATTTAAATTGAGTAGGTATCAGAACATTTAGTACTGTTTCCATGAAATATTTTCATTAATAATTACAGAATGAAGTTACGAATATGAATTCAAAAGAATTAAAAAAATACTATCCTAATATTATCGATTTCAAAGATATATATTGTAAAAATTAAAGTATTTTTAATGTTTGAGATTATTTATATTCTTTATTACATTACATATGCTTACTGCTTATATCATATTTTAAGTGTCATTCAAATTACCAGCATTAAATTAAAAGTATAGAAATAATGTTAATGCAAGAGATTTTATTAAATTTTATGTTACATGCTCTGTTTGTAACTCTAAATCAAAATATAAGAATAAGTCATTTCATCCTTATCTGATATATCTATAAGCTTTTATTCAATACAGTAATTTAAAATTTGAGAGACTGAAAATTTTTAAAGTAAATTAAAAATTTAAATTTTTTAATTGTAAAAAACTTTTTTTTAATTGTTTTTGCTATTGCAGCTAAAAGTACTTAAAAGTAATGATTTTTAGCCTTATTTTTGGATTAAGATTTAAGGGTAAATAAAGTTTCAACAAAAGCTTATTTCTATCTTTATATATATATATATATATATATATATATATATATATATATATATATATATATATATATATATATATATATATATATATATATATATATGTTTGAATTTTTCATTCTTTTGATATCTTGTTTATTTCTTTATAAACATATAGTCTACTAATGTTGAAATCCTTTAAATAAATTGCTAAAGAAAGAGTTAGCAATGTTTTTACCGAAGGTATAACAGCAATATTTACAGCAATATATAAATATCTCCAAAAAATATGTTTAAGTTTTGTGTATCTGGAAGAAAATGAGATCTTTTAGCTGCATGATGTCCTAGTTCACCAGTAAATAAAGAATTTACTTTATTCATTGATTTCAAGTGATATATTGGTTGAAATAATCTATATAGTAGTAAAAGTTTATTTTTTTAAGTATAGTGAATATATATATATAAGAATTTCATATTTTGTTTCTAAAATAAGTACTTAAAACATGTATATTATTTACCTTGAAATTAGCAGTTAGCTTAAGTTTTGAAATTGTGTAAGTAATAATAATTTTTAATTGTGTAAGAAATAAGTGTTTATATAGCCCAAGAGAAGTCATGGAAACTTGTGTCAGATGTATAAAGCTCAAGTCATAAATAAATCCATTGTAATTTTACATTTTTTTCAATTGCCGAACCAGGCGAGGTAAAGATTCTGGAGTTTAACAGAAATAAGCTTCTGGCTGCATTTCAAAATTAACAAAGAAAGTTAGTTTAATTAACATTGAACTAACATACCACAGTGTATAAAAAACCCAATTAAAAATTTACGAATGAAAATGAATGGACTTAAGAAAAATATCACTAAAATGCAAATAAGAATACTATACATGAAAGTATATTACATGAAATATAAATGAACATGCTTAATTTTCCGATATTTGAGCATTCAAAAAAATATATGCTAAAAAATTTGTGAATTATGCAATATTAAATTTATTATTTTCTGTAAGAATTTCAGTTTATTAAACTAAAATTGCAGAATAAAGCAAAAGATTAAATGGCTTAAGACTTCAAGTAAACATTTTAACTTCAGATGATAAATGAACTATGTACGTCATGAGAATGGACAAACACAGTCATTTAACAGGCAATCTTTGAAATTGACATAACTTTTTCACCATTGCACTTCTTGTTTTAGAAACATTGCATATTATTCTCATTTGTCTAACACAGGACTTCCCAACGTGAGGTCCGCGGACCCCTTAGGGTTCCGCCGAATCTTTCTAGGGGGTCCGTGGCCACTTTTGAATAGTGGCGGCTGCGGTTCCCAAGTGTTGACCTGCAGATAGTTTAGTGCCGGTGGATGTGGCCTTCCTGCTCGACTTTCTGTGAACTCTGGGGATTGCGTGCATGCCGGCTTACGGCACTCGATGCGTAAAAAACCTTTACGCCGCTTTGTTGTTGAACCTCCATCATTCAATGTTGAACCTCCTTCGCGTGAGTGCACCATTTGCTTTTTGCACAGTTTATTACTTCCACCATGGATTGGTGACTTAAGTCGGAATCATTGAAGAAGCTAGCAGTTTCTCCATCTCCTTCACTATGTAATATATTCCCCTCCATTCAATTAGAAATATGGCCTGCCTATTGTGTTGAACGATGTGAGTTAATACAACAGCAAGTTTCTAGATATACAGTGTGGGAATTCAGACTAATGGAAACGTAGTTAGTTTAAAGATGTTTCCATTCATCATTAAATCAAAGACTCTTGATTCGTCGTGGGGTTATTGAAAAAATGGCACTTGCATTATGAAGTTTTCAATTCCGATGGACTTCGAACTGAATTTTACTAGATACTGTGCGCTTGACTGACAGAGGTCCGCAGTGGATTTTTGTCTCAAAAAGGGGTCCGCCAGCTAAAAAGGTTAGGAAGATCTGGTCTAACACATAGATGTACGATTTTCTCCTGTCTATTGTTTGTAATAAGATAATTAAACAATCTAGCTTTTGAAAATACAGCCATATGCGGGTTATCTAACTAATAAACTTGTGTGCTATGTAAGTGGAAGGGTTAAAATTATGAAAAGATTGGACGAAGTTTGATAACATGTGTAAATGGCGGTATTTTAAATACGAATTGCGATATTATCTTATTGCGGCATACTATCATGAAAATCGGAGTTAAAAACTTTGTGCTTCTTTTCATCATTCCGAATCACTCTTATTCCTAACTACTACGCTTTCAAATAAAAATTTTATGAAGTTAAAAATATTTAATATTGTTTCTGTTTATTCTATATAACATCTTTGTTTCTGATATGATGTATAGTAAAAGCGACATCTAAATAACATTATTTTTAAAACATTATTATTGGGTTGTTCGGGAAGTAATTTCGTTTTTTCCCGACAGAGGATTTAATTGTATTTATTGCACCCAACTTCACACTTAAGCCGTATAATTATTATATGCTTTGAGAGCTCAAATAGCAAGGCTTGTGTGTGAAAAATTCCAATTAATTCTACGCAGTAGTTTTTGGTTGGTGCCCTTTTAAATATGGAGAGCGATAAGCAGCATTTTTGACATATCTTACTTTTTTACTACAGAAAGGGTAAAAATGTTAACCGATGTGTATGAAGAAGGTGCGTTGACAATACCCCAGTGCCAGAACTGATTCCCTAAATTTCGATCCAGCAATTTTGATGTCGAAGATGCACCACGTTCGGGAAGGCCGGTTGAAGCTGATAAAGACGCGATAAAGGCATTAGTTGATGCGAACCGGCGAATAACAACAGTTTATGACCACTTGAAAGGCCTGGGATTATCCTCGAAGCTCGATGTATAAGTTCCCCATGTTCTCAGAGAGAGAAATCTGTGCCGCCGCATTGACGTCTGCAATTCGCTTCTCAAACGTCACGAAAATGATCCGTTTTTGAAGCGCATCATCACTGAGGACGAAAAATGGGTTGTATACAAAGACGTCAAATGCAAGTGGTAATGGAGCAAAAAAGATGAACCGGCTGAAACCATTTCCAAAGCCGATATTCACCAAAAAATGGTGATGCTGTCTGTTTGGTGAGATTTTAAAGGAATTGTTTTTTTAGCTTTTACCGGATAACACAACGATTAATTCGGAAATCTACTGTCATCAGCTGGACAAACTAAATGATGCACTTCAACAGAAAAGGCCAGAACTAATCAACTGGAAAGGTGTAGTGTTTCACCAAGCCAACATGAGACTTCACGCAAGTTTGGTCACTCGCCAACAGCTTTTACAGCTTGAATGGGATACAATGCCACACCCACCATATTCTCCAGATCTGGCACCATCGGATTATTATTTGTTCCGGTTACTCCATAATTTTTTAGATGGTGAAACCTTCACCTCAAATGAGGAGATCAAAAACCACCTCGATCAGTTTTTTTCGAGCAAAGACCAAAAATTTTATGAGCGTGGAAGTATGCTACTACCATACGTTCTGGTCCAAAGGTGTTGGACCAGAACGGACAATATATAATTTAATAAAGTATTTGTTTATTATATAAAAAATGTCTTTCATTTCCACAAAAAAAGAAATTATTTTCCGAACAACCTAATATATTTACTTTTAATGTATTATTATAAAGTGAACAAACATACACTGAATATACAGAAATAAAATTCACCCATTGTTCAAAGCTACTTGAGCATAAAAAGTTGCAATATTAGGTTGTCCTGTCATTTACATTAATTATCTATCATTATTACATTTTGATTTGCTCACAATTGATATTAGCGATATTGACAAACCTTCTAATTGAACTCACAATTCATATTAACAGTTTTAAAATTGCATTAATTGTAGATAAATAATAAATAAAAAAATTCATTTTTCTTTAAATTTCATTTAATTTAATTAAAAATAATTTTCCCAACTTTACCTTGTACTTTTTCCTCAAATATTTTAAAACTACAAACTTTTTCCTAGACGCATAATCGGTCATTAGTTGCTGTGGTGTTTATTTTCAATATATAATTCCCTGTATTGTATACCCAATTATGTTTTTCCCCACTTTTCATTTGGATTATGCAACGGTTTCTTTTTTTTTTTTTTTAACTTTGGAGCTGTTTACAAAGAAACTGTGAATCTTAAAGTTTTTTCAAATGCTCTATTTTACTTTTATGAATTTATTTAACTGAATACGTAGGTTGTTATATATTTTCAGCTATGTTAATAAGTTTTTCTAAACCACTGCTGTTATTTCCAAGTGATAGTTTAACACATTTTATTGTAATTACTTTAAAACATATTTTGCCATTTTAGCTTGATATGTGTTTACAGTAAACTGAAGAATTATCTCAAGCAAAAAGGAAATTGACTCGTTCACATTTTTGTCCAGTAATTTTCGATGAATATTATTGAGACAAAATTATTTCGATGAACTTATATCTTTATACGATGATAAAGCACCATTTTATAGCACTTTAAAAACTGCATAACGAAGTCAATCGAGGTCGATATCCACTCATGGATCGTCCAAAATCAGTTCATGTGCCATAAAATATTTCCATGCGTGAATAGATAAATTAAAATCGACTTAGGATATTGCCATAAATTAGGTATTGTTGGGCATTAATGTATGACATAGACCAATAAGATATAACATAAACAACATTTGGGTTAAAAAAGATTTGCTCCCGTTTCGATTCCGCATAATCTGAAACTATCAAAAGAAGGCTCAAGTCAATTTGAACAGAAAAAGGATAAAAAAATGAATTCAAGGTGCATTGAATGCTATGTAAACATAGGTGATGAATCTTGCGTCTATGCGTAAGTGCACGAAACATTATAGAAATCGATTGCATGGGTAAATCCAACAAAATTATTCAAGGAAGAAGCTTATCGGAATAAATGATTGCCTAATTTGTGACGTAGTAATAGTGGCATTAGCGGTACACGTGACAGTTAATTGTAAATGGTAAATTTCCATTTGTCATCAGAAATTAAAGGAAATCATAAGAGATATATCATTCTTCTTCACTCCCACACATCGGCTCAAGCAAAGAAGTTTTCAATGGGTCATAATACCAAGTTAATAGGTTATCATCATTTTAATACCATTATCATACAGTACTAAGTATCAATCATTATACATTATCACACAATCCTGATTTAAAACCCAGTGAATTAGTTTAACTTCGTTTTTATGGTAACTTTTTTCTTTTTTTTATTATCTTCATAAAGGAGTTCCAGTGGTTCAGTAGCTTCTCGTCGTTTCCCATTAAGATCAGCAGTTAAGCATTATTTGCCGGAGGTAGTGATTAGCAGAGTGTTCACATTCTCCTTCATTAAGCTGTTGGAGCTTCGTGAGTTCTGCGTAGATGTGGAGAGGGTGCCTGGTCAAATGTGACATCGTCACTTGACCATGGTTCAAAACTACGATGTCCTTCGTCATTACAAGTATTCCAAACCTGTTAACCTTAAGGTACAACCCTGGGCTCGTCTGCACAGCTCTGCACGTATGTCTTCATGGAGAATATTTTGAAAACACTGCCAATTTTTGATCGTAAACATTTGTTTTTTCATTATTAGGCCAAAAATATAAGTAGTAATTATGGTACATTTTAAAATCGAAAGAACCTTTAATGAATTATATGCAAATCAAATAAACACTATTCACATAAATTAGTTCTGTTTTAATTAGAAATAGTTTATATATAAGTCACATGACTATCAATAAGGACCTGAGTTTGTGGTATTATAATAAATTTGTAAAACATTGTATGAGTTACGAAAAATTATAGTTTTTGTTTTATCAAAAAGTAACGAAATAAATATAAATATTATTGTAGATCTGTATCATTAGATCAGGTACATATAAAGGCATCTCGCTGAAAATGTAAATTAAATTTGATTGTAAAAAAAGGTTTAGATATTTTAGTGTAAAGACGTTAAGAAATTATAAGGTTTTATGAATAAATTTCAATTGTTTTTTGACTGGAAAGTATCAGAAATTTCTCAAAATGTCATTTTAGATAACCCTTAATAAATTATCATTATTATTGTGAACATTTAAAAGCTGATCTCCAAAATGTATTTACAGTGTTCCTTTACGTAAATAGGAATGATATCACGGCTAATATTATTCAGAATCATCTTAGTTTTTAGTGTTAATTTATTTCTCATATTTGAAACATTGTTCTAAAGGCAAATAATTGTTGTAGTTATCGTCTACCAGCTAGGCTGGGATGCGCTGCTCCACTTTTCCAACTGAACCATATTTTGGTGTGGAGTCCGATTTCCTCAGTACACATATGCTATAGGTACCCGTTTATAGGGTAGGCACAAGCATTCACAACCCATACAAAAAAGAAAGGACAAAGACTGGATAGATAGAAAGTACATTCATGCCGGAACTGGGATTTAAACCCAGGACCACCCTATCTGCAGTCAGGAACGCTGATCATTAGACAAATTGGGCGGCAAGGCAAACAATGAATCATGCCATTGGTTAAAGCGATTCATACTGTATATCTTTGATGTAATATATGTGCGATATTGTATAAGGATAACAAAATATATAAACCAAATCATTATATTTACATGTTAATGGATAATTTTTTAAACAAGCATTTTTTAAAGAAATTGATCTTCGCATTGTTTAACTAAAATTATCATAACTTGATGCTCTATTCTTAAGAAATATTCCTAATTTCATTGTTCTTGTTTTTATTCTACATCTAATTACACTTACATTTTTCAGAGCCTGAGAAGCTTGGAAAATCCACATTTTCTGCATAAATGTTTGTCTGCTATAACAGTTAACAACAAAAATAAAAACCGGGACCCTTACATCATTCCTCGTAAGAAAGAAATATTTTTATTAATAATAAATAATATTAATAACAAGCTAATATTCTTAAGCTAAATTTTTAAATAAAACTTTATTCTTAAATTCCTTATTTTTTTATCAGATGTGTGTAAATGAATCTCTACATTGTTATTTTGATTTTTTGATTTCATAATTTTTTTAGATTTCCTTAAAGTAGATAAATGTAAATTAAAATTTATGTTGCTATGTTTATCATTTTACTTCTGCTGTGGAATTCTTTTTTTAATTTTAGATGTATGATTGAAATTTTATGGTGGACGTTTGCATAAAAATCTATTCATTCTACTATTTTTTAATACAGCATCATGTAAAAAAAATTATACATGAATATTTTTGATGTTACCTTGTTAAATTATAATTGAAGAGATTGTGAACTCATGTATGCTATAGACAAATAATCATTCAAAATGCAAAACAATAAAAATTTGATAATTTTACCATGATTTATTTTTTAAAATTTTTGGTAAGCTTTGACAAAATGAAAATATTTTTAATAAAATATTTTTAATGTATTATTATTAAATCTTGATTTTATTTGCTTATAAATAAAGAAATATATTTTTTCTTCCTTTAGCTGATAATGGTCGTCCTCTTCTGAAAACTAGTCCTCCTTCTAATTATATCAATGCTGTATATGCTTATGTGAGTATATTTAAAATATAATGTGAGTAGATTCTTAAAATAAAAGCTTAAAAACATAATTAAATAGTAGATATTTTAAAGTTTTTATTAATTAATATTATATTTAATAATTATATTTTAATAATTAAAGCTAAATTGTTTTACAAATTTTATCTATTTTTCTATTTGTTATTCATTGATCCTTTTTTATATTAATTAATTGATATGTTTTTTGTACAGCTATTAATGCGAAAGTTATGAAAGCTTCTGTTATAAATTAATATTGTGAATAAATAAGAATAAATATTAAATTGAAAATTAAAGGGAGTTTTTTGTTAATTAAGTAGCACAAAATTGGTATGAAAACATATTTTGTATTATAGGATTAGGAATAAGTTATCCTAAAAAAGTTGTAATGTAAGTTTTTACAAATTAACCACTAAAAGATTAGAACAACATAATTATTCATGAGTAATGTTACCCATTAAAATATGAGCACAATGTTTGTTATGTATATGCTTTACACGTGAATAAGAATTTTTGCACGTATTATATTAATTCTCTGAAGACTCCTGAGCTGTGGGTCCTGGCTTCGAATCCCGGTTCGGGCATGGATGTTACTTTCTTTCTCTGTTCTATCTGTGTTTCTCTATCCTTTCTTCTGTGATGATGTATGAATGTGGCCCAACCTATAAACGAGTTTGTGGTGGTATGACGCGGGTAATGCTACTCGCCTCCGTGACTTGGTTCACAGGTGCCCGCTGGGTAACGACAAATGAGTAACAGTTTCTGACCTTGTTGTGGCATAGGGTTCAACCCTCAAGTGCCCACCGTTGGAAAAAAAATATTAATTCTGAAAAAAATTTACATTGTGTTTTCAGTGTGACTGTAATTTTCTTCATGGGAAATTGTAGTATCTTACACAATGAAACTTATTTCTTTTATATTTCTCTTTTTAAAGGCCATATTTTTAGAAACCATTAAAACACATTTTTATTAAAGAAATATTCTTTTTAATTCATTCAATAATTAATTAATAAAAATTAATAATTTTCATAAAGTATAAATTATTAAAACTAATAAATTGTATTTGATTTATTAATTTTATGAAAAAATAATAAAACTTTCGTTTATAATTACAGTAGAACTTTACATTTCATTATTTACATTTTTCTGATTCATTTGGAACCAGACCCCATTCGAATAACTAATCTTCACCCTAACTTTTTTTCTGAAATTCTGAAAATGATTCGGCTAATTGGAGTTCTACTGAACATATATTCTCAAAATTTATCAAAACATTAAAATGTATATATTTATGTATTTTTATTTGTGCATATTTTACTACTTGTACATATTTTTATATTTTCTGTTATCTAAATGACACGATATTTATACTATTACCTAACATACTCTTACTTTTGTTTCATTGATTTTCAGATTTTATATTTATTTTGGCTGAAATTTTATATACTCCTTCCTACTACATTCATTTTCTACATAATTAATATATATGAGTTTTTCTTAATTTTGTGATCAATTTGCTGCTTGTTTTTAGTTTATTTAAACGTTGTTCTGATGTAGCATAATTTTAGATAAATGTTCGTAGCCTTTACCACATTAATTTATTTTCAATAAAATAAAAGTATTATATTTCACCGTAAAGAAGACTATTCAAAAATAATTCTTCTCTTACAGATGTACTGTGGCAAAAGAGTTTTGATTTCAAATTTATAAAAAACGAAAATTAATTAAATTGAAAAATTATATATTTTATTTGTTAAATAATAAAATCTTTTAATTATTTAACAAAAGGTTAGGCACATCTTTTATTTTTAAGTTTTGTAAAACTGATTTAAAATTTTTCGTATCTATTTATTTTTAGGTATTAATGTCTTAACTTTCTCTAAATTGTATAAATATTATGTTAATTCAGTTTGAAAAATGTATTTATCAAAGCTACGGTAGAAATTACGTTTTATAAAACTTTTATCAATCACTTATGTTATTAAAACTCTATGAAGAGAAATATTGTTAAATTACTATTATTTTGTTATTTTCTTCATAATTTTTATAAATATGATTATATTTATATATTTTTAGCATTATGGTATACAGAATCATTTTGTCGTAACCCAATATCCTCTTCCAAATACAATTGCTGATTTTTGGCAGCTAGTATGGGACACTGGTTCCTGTTCGATTGTGGTGATGAATGAATTCAACAATAAGGATGAGGTTAGATTTTGAAAACAATTTCAAATAATTGATTATGAATTAATTATTTTTTAATTAGTGATAAATTATTAACTAATAAAAACTGCTTATCTTTTCATCGACGTAGATTTTCACAGTTTCCAAATTAAATTTTTCTGTAAGGAATCACAAAGTAAAAAGTTAAATGGAATATTTACTTTATATGATATTTACATATTATACCTTCAATCATTTTCACCATAAACTGTGCCCCATCAAATATTATAAAGTTTTATAATCTTTTTTCAAATTGTGAGTGAAAAAAACGATTAATTGATATAATCATTGAAGCAAATAAATAAAAATTATTTTTAACTAATATTCCAATATTTATATCATAAATTTTAAACTTGCATGAATTCAAAAATGTTAGCTTAAATCTAATAAACGAATATAAAACTTAAGTGCAACATTTAGCTCTCAATCGCTCCATTTAACTATCACTTTTTATTTATAGATATTGTTTACAGGATAATACGTTAGTACTTTTAATTCTAGTCCAAACTATTCAACATTAAAATATATATTAATTACACTGATGACAGTGAGTGACTATACTGAAACTTTGTATATATATTTAGAAAATATATTAATTTTTTTTAATAAGTTAAGGTCTGCTTCAAAATTGAGCTACTTTCTGAACTGTTGTTTATTTTGTAGCGTAGTTTTTGCTTGAAGCATTATCTTATTGAGGGCAATATTTAAATATTCTTCTTTACTGCTTTACATGTTTGTTGATAGTTTATAAATTGAGGAAACATGTATTATTCTTTATTTAGACTTAATAAAAATTATAATATGTGGTGTTAAATTTGTGTCTATGATGTTAGAAGACCCTTATCAGGGATTATATAATCTGTTACAGATATTTTCAATTTCTGCTCTAATTAAGTGTCTCGATATTGCCTCATGTGAACAAAACGTGATCTCTCAAAAATCACAAACTACTGTTATGACTTCATAATTGTGCCATATAAATAGACACGTTCTGTGATTATTGATATATGTGATCAGACAATTTTGTTTGTCGCTCGACACTTACTTTTTTGTACCCGTAAGCTAATTAGACCGGGACATACAATTTTAAATTTCCAAGCCTATGAAAATATCCAAGCCAGAGGTAGGAATTAAGTCCATGAACAATTGAACATATGGCTAATTGCTAGTCTTTCAAGAGCCAATTCCTCTAAATACGATTTGAAGAGAGTGTGATATCATATCAGCTTCGTAGTGGTGCTGAAATAAGTTCTATAGCCGACTTGGTAGCCGAATGTTTATCACTCTTGACATCGTTTTAACTGTTCGTGGGTTTGAATCCCGTATTGGGCATGAATATTAGTAGTGGTTCCCAATCCGCACTTTAACCAATTAATTTAATAAGTGACAGCAGTTTTCATGTACATTTAAAATGTTGCAGCCATTGAGCTATCATACAAAATCAGGAAAGTTTAAAAATTAAAAAATAACTTCTGTAATAAAGATATTCCTTAATAGAATCCATAATCATAAGCCTAATGTTAGGTAGCCTAATGGTTAGGGCATTGACCTTCCACCCGGAAGGAAGGGGCTCGATTCCCAATGCCGCTAAAGACCCACCGAATACATACGATGTACGTGCTGGTTAAATCTGTGGAATCGAAAGTCCTGTGATCAGTCGTTTAGCAATTACCATGGGTGCAAAGGTCTGGAGAAAATTTCCTCCCTTTCACATCAATGTCAAAATTTAGGGTGTGGATCCTCTGGTGGTGCCGTCTATCGAAGGATTTGAAGAGCAAAGTCGTACTTTCATCTTCGTGGTGCTCTGATTAAAAGAAAGACGCAACCTACTGACTTAAATTCGCATTTCCGACGGCATAGCGAGCTTGGCTTGTCCAAGTAGTCATTAGTAGCATCAATAATCAAAGACTTTAAGTTGTTCAATCATATTGAAAACACGTGAAATTCTTTATTTTCGTCAGTAAAGTTAATTGGAGAGTCATAGAAATATAAAAAAGTAAAATAATATCGTTTTCCTTTAAAATTAAACTTTTCAGGAAAAATGTCATTTGTTTGTAATAAATGTTTCCCATTTCACAATATATTTTAAATTTTTAATACAAATTGATTGATTATGTCAAAAACAATAAGGGATTGTGCATTAGTAATCGGTAAGTATATTCAAACTTAAATTGTTGAATTTTTAACTATAAAAACGAGTTTTAAACTATAATCTTTTTTTAATGAGTAATTGTAATTTCTTTCTCACACATGTGAGAGACTTATCGTTTCATTTTTCTTGCTTTTTTTTAAATCGATTCATTTCCCTTTGTTTTTAATGAAAGAAATACAGCGGAAACCATTCAACATTGTTTTTCCTTTTCTTCTGAAGGTAGTTTTTAATTGGGCTTCAGATAATGATTTTTTCTTAATGAATGCATTTCATATAATATTTTTTTTCAGATGGTTTCTCTCGTAATTTGTTACTAAGCAATATCTCCGGAAGGTTAATACAAACTAGAATTTCTTATCTATTCTAGTCGAAAAGTTATTAGTTTAATGAGGAAAAATACATATATTATTTAACATAGAATGCAGTTTTTATTAAAGGAGTTTTTTTATAGATTTATATGAGCTTTAACATTAAAAAATATTCGCGCTGAGGTGAGAAATGGAAATATTTATGGAAATGCAATTTGGTTAATAAAATATTGATTTCAATAATTGAGCAAAAACAACAAATGATCAATCAATAAAACATTACATAAAGAATCTAATAAAAAATTAAGTAGACTGTATACAAAGATTAGAGATGAAATGAAAATATATTAGACGATTCTAATATTTTGGAAAATGCGTATTAAGTAAATGATTTCGCTAGCAAATCGTTTAGTTATTGTAAATAGCAAAAATACTTATAAAAAGAAGGACACTGAGTAAGACAGATCTTTAATTAGTATAAAATACGATAATTTAATATATAAAGATATACTGTGTGTGTGTTCAAAAGAAATTGAATGAATGTTATGAAATGAGGGAACCTTCTATTTTCCCTTTTGTGTTGCAACGATAAAATCATCATAACTAGTAAATTAGCGAGTTTCTAATTAAAATCTTGGATATATAGGAAGCTACAAGCTATAATTGAATAATTCTGGTTTGGCTATAGACTTTATGCTATTTTCTGCACAGATGTCGTATAATCCAAGATGCCGAATTCTGAGTTTAGTGATTTTTTGGCTGATTTTCTTATGTATCTGGCAACCTAGTTTTTATTACGTCATAGATATAGAGATCTATAAGATTATACTAAAAATTCTATTTTGGCAACCCTAGTATTTACGTCATCGCCCTTACCATATTATGTCATCTGGGCAACATTTCTTCATCGCCAAGAAAATTCATAATTTGCCATCCTAGCTTATACCGCATCTGTGCTCTGTTTTCATCGTGGAAGATAGAAAAATCAAATAGAGTTCTTAAATAACTACTGAAAACTAGAATATATGTGTGGTCGCAATAATGCTGTACTACTCTATGAAAGATAAATGAAGCTATGTTTTGAAATATCCAGAAATTTAATTAAAAAAACAAACAATTTAAAAATGTTCTGTTAATGTGATTATAATAAAACTTTACGGAACAATTATTATTGACAAAAGTATCTATTTTTATTCCTTCGCCTAACGATTCATTTGCGCAGAATCCTGAACTAAATCATGCAGATTTCATTTACTACGGAATTTTAAATTAATATCAAGTAACAGAGTTGACATCTGAGCTGGAATACTCTTTAAAACAATTACTTTGTTTATCTAAATTTTTATATAAATGCTAATATTAAATCTTATAGTATTAAAAGAAGTAAAACCACACAGTCGCCTTTATTCGTTATTTCTTGAATAAATCAAGTTTGTGATAATTACTTGTGTCATTTTATGTGTGGTATTAAAATCAGAGTACTCTCTTAAGAATATCTTGGTTTCTTAAATATAATTAATTTTACTATGCTATTACAAGCACAGTCTTACGTATAGCCAATCAAAATAAAAAATAACAAAAATATCGAAAATGAAACAAAAATTAATAATAGAAATTTAATAATTTTTTCATCTTTTCCTCAACATGGATTTAATTTGTTGACATTAGCAAAAGACACTAAAATTGAAGTTGTAAGAAATTATTAGATAAAAGGAAAATTAAAAAAAATAATGAGAGTATTGGTATAATAACTAGTACAGTTTTGACTTATAAAACGTCTATAGCTTTAAAAACCAGTTGTCATCTACGATAGTGATGCATATTCCTTTCTTTTATGATCAAAAGTTGACAAGATATGAGAAACCACGATTCACCTGTAAGAAATAAATATTTGTTAAAATAATTTTCTCTGTGAAATTGTGAGAGAAAATTATTTAAATTTTAATTTTTAACTTCAATTTATTTTACTTATATTGGGTACAAATTGAACATTTTCTGGCACAGATGATTTATAATCTAGGATTCAAAATTCTGAGTTTTTTTGGCGATGAAGAAGTGTTACCAAGATGACGTATTGTGACGTGTGCGATGACGTAAATACTAGGATTGCCAAAATAGAACGTTCTGCATAATTTTTATAGGTTTCCATATCTATGACGTAATAAAAACCTGGTTACCAAATGCATAAGAAAATCCGCCAAAAGAACACCAAACTTAGAATTTGACATCCAGGATTATATGGCATCTGTGCCCCTTTTCCATACTTAATTTGAGTATGTGAAAATTATATTTGTATTTCATTAAATTTATATATCAAATTTTTCATGTCACCTTAATATTATATTTACCCAGAAACTGACATCAAATTTGCTTGCGTGATTTTCGTTTTTGTAATTTTTTTGTTTGCCATTTTCTTGTCAGTTTAGATTTTGAATTGCCATAGAATAAGAGCAAGCTATTTTTGCCTCAAGTTTTGCATTATTGAATCGTAGAATACCAGAAAACAGCTCATTTTAAAATGATTAACATTCATTACTTGATTTTAAATCGCAGGTGTAAAAGTGCTGTAAAAATCAATACATTTAAGTTAAATGTAATAGCGGCAGATTTATTTAATTTATTCATTGTTTTTTTTATTTTACATCATTTATCGCTGCAAACACATTTGATTTTACCAGCAATTTAATGAGGCAGATATTTTTAAAATGGAATTCACCATGCCCTGGTGGAAAGACATCGCTTATAAGAGCGTAAGGTTCCTGGTTCGCTTCCAATCACTGTTAAACAATGGGAAATGGATGATGTTCTTCTTCCGTCTGTTTGCATGTCTTTCAGGATGGCTGCTTGGCAATTTGGTTAAAGTGAATATTACGGTCACAGCTCACCATGAGCAAAATGTCGCCAAATGTGGTAACTGTTCAATGTAATTAAAAGAAATATTGAAAAACCCCGATTTCTTATATGGTTATATCCTTTTCAAAGAGTCTATTTGTACCCATTATGGGTTGCCAATAAAATCCCATACCTACATCCCTTCACTTGGCAAAAAGATTTTCGTAACTTGGCGTGGCTTTGAAGTATCCAAAACTGCCATTAGTGAAGGCAGACCCTAAAAGTAAAAAGTAGGTATGAAGATAACTTAACCAATTTCTTTTGCTGGTTATAATATTTAAAAAAAATATCTTGAAATTGCTGGAACCAAAATGACCCAAACTTTCAGGCTTTGAAATCTTATTTCCAATGAGTGGATTTTTGTCCATCTAATATTTTACTATTTCTTGTTTTGTTTTCGAATATCGAAAAAAGTTGTTAAATGATGAACGAAATTTCGTTGCATAAGTTTCTGCGAGTTTTTTAGCGTCTTATTTATTCAAGATATTAATTTGATTAAACTCTTATTTCAAGACGAATTTTAGATCGTACAATTTATCAAATTATGAAACATGCTTATAGAATGTTAAAATGATATTCAGTATATGAAGAAATTTGAAATTTTATTTAATTAACAGTGTTTTTTAATATTTTAAATGAATAATACTTAAGTACATCACTCGGAAAAGGCATTACATCCGTAAAATGTACTGTAAGTATTAACGTCTCATGAAAATTAATACTTTTGTTTTTCTCTTGGTTGCTATGGTCACAGTTTTACAGCTTCTGTTCTCCTTGGCTCCTTTTTTTCTGTTTCATCATATTTCCTACTAATGTCAATACTTTTCTGAATCTTCATATGTCCTTAAGTTATGGTTTCAATGATATATTTAATTCATTGACATTGTTCTAAAAACTTCAAAGAATATTTCGCTTTTTACTCAAGTAAGTTTAAACGTTATGTATTTTAATCAAAGTTTAATGAGTATTTAATTTTAATGAATAAAGTATGTCTCAGTGAATGACTGATAGAGGTTTTAACAGATATTTAATTATAAATATTACAAATGAATAATTTATGTTCCAATTTTTTAGATCAATTGTAATATAATAGAATTTTCTTTGATGTTTCTTAATGCCATCTTTAGAATATGCACTGTAATTTTGCTAAGATATTTAAAAAAATAAAAACATTTAAACAAAATAAAATTATTTATGTAATTTTATCTAATTATATCTTAGGAAAATCTTTTTCTAATAAAATAGTTTAAATAAAATTGAATTATATGAGATTTCAGAAATGAAGTTATCTTTGTCAAGACATATCAATACTTATTAAGCAATACATTGATTGTTTTACATAGGGAAAACTATTAAAACACCTTGGTGAAAATTTTAACTTTTTCCTTGAAATAATGATTTTATTGTTTCCCTTCTACATTTTAAATCACTAGAATCTTTCTAATAAAATATAATGGATAATGAAAAGTATAATCTTTGTTAATTATATGTGAAATAATTGTCTTTCTTAACTTCTTTATATATAAATTTAAATTCACATACGTGTAACAAAATGCAGTATTATAAAAAATATTTGATTACCATTTATATTTATTTACTGAATTGTATATCAATTCATATTTTTTCTTTATACAAAGTGTTTGCTTTTGATTTATGGATTGTATATCAGTAAGTAGTGTAGAAGATTTAACTGTAACTTTTAAACTGAATTAATTTTTCTTTAAAGACTTTGCCATTATATGTTATTAATGTCTATTATGTGATTTTATGTATAAGCTTAGAGCATAAATTCTAGAAGAATGTTACTAGGGCTTGATATTTTATTTTACAGAAAAGAATATGTATACTTCAATTTGCCGGCAACCCTTACGTAAACTTTAATGTAACTGATGAATATTTTCCATTCTTAGAACTGAAACGTTGAATTTGTTTTAAAATGATCTTTTAAAAAAAATTCAAATTTACAGAATAAAAATTAATTAAATATAAAAATCAAACAAAATGTCATACAGACTAACAGAAGACCCATTCAAGTACAAAGTTAAAACACAAAAGCGACCTTTACTCTTGCCCAAAGGAGCAATAAACCAAATCATTTCACATGCTCAGTTTCTTGAATCGGAAAAGGAAAAAGATCGCCAATTGGAAAAATGGAAAAAGGAGAGAGAGGCTATCAAAGAATTCAATGGCACGTTCGTCCCAAGAAGAGAGGTTGGAAGCGAGCTGAGGAAGGCACAGTACGCCAAAGCTGTCCAGTGCGCGCGACACGAACTCGAACGAGAAGCAAGGATGGAAGCTCGGAGGAACTTCGTCCTGGATATGGCCTACAAGAGACTCTATGAGGACACAGACAGAGTCAAGCACTTTCAAGCTGCGAAAGATTTCTGTGAGCTGCTTAAAGAGCGCGAAGAACAAGCTGCTGCTAAATCCTCTCAACAAGATGAACGTTCTAAGTATGACACCCAGTTTCTTATGAGGTTACTCAGAGATATTGATTCATATGAAGATGAAGAAAAGGAAAAAATGCGAGTCAGAGAAGAGAACATAAAGAAAAATGCTGCTAATTGGTCTAAACAATACAATGAGGTAATTTTTTTTAAACTTCTAAACACTTGGAATTTACTCTAAATGATTTAATTACTTATTTGTCAAAAATATGAAATAAAAATGAAATCTATTTTATATAAGTATTATAGAATCTAACCAGTAACTTCTTAGTGGTAATTTAAAATATTTCTAGAGTAAAAATTTATAATATTAATTCTAACAAAATTATATGCCCTCACAATAGTTTTTTAATAGCCAAAAAAAAAAAAGCTTTATAAGTATCATTTGAAAAGCTCATAAAATATGAATAAAACATAATAACGTTGTTACTGTGAGAACATTATCATGGTATACTTTCCATTGTTTGTAACATATGTTATCCAATGTATACTGTATGAAATTAGAATTCTAAAAATATGATCACAGCTGTCGCTGATGATATTATTCTCAAGTGAATATAAATATAATAACATCGATTTGTATGTTATTAGCACTTGCATATGAAAATAATTAATGCTGTTTTTAAAGGAAGTGATACTTTACTTAAGAGTTGATAAGCTGTTATTTTTAAATAATGACCGTATTATGCCAAAATGATGCTTTATGTCATTCTAGTAATATTACAACTATAAGAATAACAAAATGTTAAAATTAACTATAACTACAATTAATTACAATTTTATTGAGATAACAAAATTTAATTTTGTAATAATGTAGCCCTTTAAATAACTGAGTTTTAAAAATAGAAAAAATCTTCTTATTTAATATGAATTTTAATGTATTAATGTGATTTTTAATATTAAAATTTTGTAAAAAATTTCATGATTTTTATGCATTTATTTTTTTTGTCTTTTTTATATTATAATTGTAATTAAATATTATTAATATTAAGTTCATATTTAACTTTAATACTTTATTTAATTTTTATATAAACACAGTAAATTAATCTGTAATTCCAAAAGATTTTATAAGACAACATTTAGCACTTATTAAATAAATTGAAATCTCTTGACAAAAGTATAAAATCCCCTTTATATATATTAACAAAATTAAATCAGCTTTATTACTTTCAGGTTGTTCGGAGAAGAAATCGTGAAAAGTGGGAGAATCTTAGAGATGGATTCCTAATTCAAGATGAAGCTAAGAAAGAAATGCAGAAAGAAAGTGAGAAACGAGAACAAAAGCAAAAAATTATTCAAAATTATAAAAAATCTCTAGACGAACAGCTGAAAGAGAAAATAATGTTATTCGACGTGCGACAGAAACTGGATGAAGTTGAGGATGCCAAAGACAAACTTTTCAATGATGCAAAGAGAGAAATGAAAATCGAACACCAGAAAATCAAATCAGAAATAGACAAAAAGAAAGCCGACAGGGTAAAAGCTGTCGCTGATAATATGACAGATGAATTGTCTGTAAGAAAAGCTAAAGAAGAAGCCAGTCTCCAGAGAGCCATCCAAGAAGCTGAAGACAAAGCTCTGCAAGAAAGAGCTAAGGAAGCGACAAAGCAAGCTGAATTTCAGAAGGAAGTCGAACAATTCTGTAAGGAAGGAAAAGCACGGAAAAACAAAAAACGGTATGATGACAAACTGCAGAATTTAAGAGATAAAAGATACCTTGATGAGTTAGTGGAGAAGTTGAGGGAAATTGAAGATTCCAAAGAGCAGACGAAACGCCAACTGGAGGAAGAAGCTCAACATATTCAATTGCATCAAATAGAAGCACGCAAAAATGAAAATAAATCAAAACAGATGGAAAATATTAAGGACTATTTGAGACACATGCGAGGCCTGGATCAAGAAGAAGAAATGTTCCAGAAATATGCTCAGAAAGAAATAGAAGAATGTGAAGCTCAAGGTATAGATACTTATGCAATGAGAAAAGCTTCTCGGCCTGGTATAGAGTGCGGAAGAGGTCCTCTATTTGAAAACAGAGGTTACATAAGACCCAGATATTATGCTTCCACAGGTCCTCCAGTTGATTTACCTCATTTGAATAGAAAATTTGATCAACTAGATACAAAATCCAGATTGGGATTTCAATTGTAATCAAGATTGTTTTAACTTTGCTGTATCATTAATAATGTAATTCCAATGAGTTTATAACGTGATACTTTAACGTGACATTCATGGTCATACTATAAAAAATAATTGTGTTAACTTTCATAAGAATAAAATGAAATATCAAAACAGCTACAATATATTACCTGATTAGAATTTTTACTGTTGTGAAATTTTTTAATAAAGCAAATTTGTTCACCTTTGCATTCATTAAGTTAATAAAAATTTCCAGGCGTTTGTGTGTATCCGCAAAATTATTTATATTAGTAATATTATTTTTATAAGCTATTTTGGTTTCAGTAATGTGGTGGAGACATGTATTATTTTTAAAAATTAGCACATATTTTAAACGCTTGATCAAATATCATAAATCTTTAAATATCCGTTGTTTGATTCTTATGAGTGTTTTAAATTAGTTGATAAATTAACTAATTTTATAATAAATTTGTTAAATAAATTAACAGAGAAATTGGAACAGTTATTTTTATTTTGAATGAAATAATTTATAGAATATAATTTTATCTTAAAAATAAAAGAAATGTGTGTTAAATTGGTAATATATATGTTAAACAGTATATAGTTGAAACATTCATTTATTCTTTACTTTAAAAATAAGTGAGGTCCTCACTAAACTATATGCAATACTTTTGAATATAATATTTTATTTTGTAAAAGTTTGTAAAATTGATATAATAACAAAAATTGGTTTATGTGCACATAAATTGCTGATACAGAATAAATGCACACATAAATTGCTAATACAAAATAAATACACACATAAATTGCTGATACAGAATATATGCACGCATAAATTGCTGATACAGAATACATACACACATAAATTACTGATACAGAATACATACACACATAAATTGCTGATACAGAATACATACATACATAAATTGCTGATACAGAATACATACACACATAAATTGCTGATACAGAATGAAATATTAAGCTTCAGATTAAGAAATGCGTTTTTAAGTTTTAAGTTGTTTTCTTTATGTTGAAAATATGATTTATTTGTTTGCAATATTTTACTTTATAGTATAAATTTAAAAAGTATTTTTTTAAGTAAATCCGAGCGCATGTAATTTAAAATCTCATAATCATGAATTCATTCATAAATTGCATGATAAAAAGTTTTCTAGGTTTTATAAAATAAAAACAAATTAGCAGAAAATCATAAAATAAGTGTATGTAAAAATATGATAAAAAGGTATTTAATGTGTTTCTTTCATTTATTTTTATTTATATATTTATTTTTGCATTTGACTATTTAGAGATTGAGAAAATAATACAACTGTTTTACCTTTCTTTTACTACATGGAGTTTAAAAAGATGACATGATCAAATCTCTATCTTAATTTCTTTGTTTTTGATGATCTTTGTAAGTAAAATATGCTCTTATTTCTACAAAAAAGAGTTTGGTCGTCATTAAAATATAAATTTATCTTTGAAGAAGTTGCTTTGTGTAAATGTATGTCCAGTGAAAAATTTTATTTGAGATTTTGAAAGTATACTACTTATATACAAAAGTATTATAGTAAATAATTTTACTTTATTTTTCGGTATAACTAATTACTTTTATGTTTATTAATTTGCTAAAATATCAAAATCATTTAGAAACATTTTTCGATGTGAAAACTCTTACAAATTTGAGTTAAAATTCAATGCACAAATTTAATAAACTATTAAGGATGGTTTTAACACTTTATTATCCACTTTCTCCTCCCATTTTCATAGTTATTATAATATGTATTATATTTATATAAATATTATAGTGGTTTCCAATTTCTTTAGAAAATTGGACCAACAACTGTAATAACTTCTCTATGGTTAAAATCAGAGGAAATTATTATTAATTGTTGCGTATGAGCCCAAATCAATATAATCATAAATTTTTTATGTCCTGTTTTAAAATAAGTTTTTCTATTCTGAGGGAATTTTTAATTCCAAATTTATGCTGTACTTATAATTCAAATTTTTGTTCAATATGAATACATTTTAATTTTACCCTTTATTATTATATGTTCCCCATTGAAAGAAATTTATCAACTATTCCGTTTTCAAAAAAACATTTTTTTGTTTAACTAAGAAAGTTTTTAGTCACCCCAAAATAAAGGTTTCTAAATATTTTTCTTATTATCAGCAAAATCCAGAATCCAATGATGAATACAGTGTCCATGGTAAGCGTTACGTGTGTGTATTTTATTTATAATGAACTTTATTTAAAACTTTTAATAAAAAATATAATCTTAATTTCTCAGTGTTTTCAATAAGTATCATAAACTTATCAGTTATATCATGTTATTTGTCATACTTAATGTAAGGAACGTCAAATATATTAAAATATACTACTGCAGTAATAGTTTATTATTTTTATAAGTACAAGTCATTACAAAAGTATTTGATAAATTATTTTTTTAGAGTTGTCCAATATTTTGGCCGCAGTCTGGTAGCGTTTATCAGGGTAGTATTAAGATACAACACATATCTTCAGAAGCCGAATATTTCGGGGGAGTTCTTATACGGAAATTCAATGTGAAAAATCCTAAAGGCGTAAGTATGGATCTTATACTTATTTTTTTACAAAACTTTGTGTTCTAAGAATGCATAAATAATACAAGGCGTCAAATACGTCTTCAAAATATTTTGAAGCAAATTTTCTGTTTAATTTTCTTTGTGCTATGAAAAATTTGATTACATTAGTATCATTCAAACCAAGTACGAGGCACCTTGAAAAGAGCAAAGTCGTAACCTTCACTTTCGTGGTGCTCTGATCCAAAACGAAAGACGCTCCCTTTGACTTAATTCGCACGGCCAAAGGCATAGCGAGCTTGGCTTGTCCAAGTGTCATAGAAAAACAACAATAACAACAACTTCCGTCAAAGTTTATTTATGCTTCTGACAGAGGTGTCCAACTATTTCTGACCAAGCAACTTAGAACATCAAGCTTAATATAAATTTCTTCATCCAATTTTCAAAGCAAATGTTTCAATTCAATCATTTGATACTTGGTCAACATGCTATCTACAAAAGAAATTATGTTGTGATACCTCTTGTCTTTCTTGATGTTACACTTTGGGTAACCAGCAATGTATATAGCTGTTGACAATCCAAAATGAAGTAATACTATCAAAATGTATCACCCACAGAAAACAAGACTACGATGATGAAACGAATTCTTAAATGATTTGAAAGGTTTTTTATCCTTATCGAAAACTTTTTTAATGACTATCATAATTCTTAAGAATACCAGGTTATGTGTCAATATCTTTTATATTAATAGAACTACAACTATCAAGAAAATTTATACGGAATATATTAAGAAATCAAGAAAATTTATGATACCAAGAAAATTTCAACAGAAAGATGAAAACTCTTGTACTCTAATACATTTTTATTCGATTTTATTATTTTTTGATGTAGAACATTTTTTTTTCTTTTCTTCATCTTCGTCAGTTTTGTTGCATGCAATGGCCAATAATAATTGATAGTCTACAATATATTTTACTTACTTCTTAGATCATTTAAATATATAGATCAAATCCATGTGAATCATATTGATTAGGTAATTCGATATAAAAGTTGTAAGAAGTTATACAGGTTAGATCTTTTTCTTAAAAATTTAAAATTTGGCTTAAGCATGGTTATGAAGGAAACATTGCTGTAATTTCTGTGAAAATTATGGCAACTGCTAAAAAACTATTTAATAAAGTAGCGAAAGCTACTTTATTAAATAGTTAACAATTTTAAATGTTCCCTTTTTACAATTATATTATTTTATCAAAAATTGGTGCTTCAAAGATGCTATAATTTTTTTTAAATTTCACACTGTTTTTTTCTAGTATTGCAAAATTTTTAATCATTGATATAAATTAAAGTATGGATTATTTTAAAATATATAATGAAGTTTTGTTAAAATTCGTGAGAAATTTATGTGGATGTATCAAAAAAATTTAATATTCTTAAAGTTATCTCTTGTATGTGTTATAAGTATACCATAAAATATTACATAATATATGAAATTTTGCGGTTAAATATTTAAAAATTTAAAACTTTGTTTTCTTAATTTTAGAAATCGCGGACAGTGAAGACGTTTCATTTGCATGGTTGGCGAAGAGAAGAGTTTGTGCCTCCTCAAGTGGACTCCATTGTCCAACTTATAGCTAAAGTCGACAAATGGACAAGAAAAAACAAGCCTGCTCCTGTAATTGTTACTTGCTAGTAAGTTTATTTTCACTTTTGTGCAAAATTGTTTTATCTTCACTATTCAATTAAAAATATGACACTTTCGAAAAATAATTAATGGTACTCATCATTATATTTCTAAACATCTAAATCATTTTTATCACAGAACATTTTATGATCTAATTTAGAGAACGCTCTTTATTTTCCTAATTAAATTCATATATATATATATATATATATATATATATATATATATATATATATATATATATATATATATATATATATATATATATATTGCATGAAAATAAGTTTTCACGTATTAGTTACTCTTTGTGTTCGCAATGACTGTTTCTCAATTATTTGTGATAGCATTAGACCAATAATAAATAGTTTCATTTATGTTGTAGTGAAACATATCATTTATATGTTTACATAGTTTCGTATTTTAGCTCTAAAAACAGCACTTATTATAATACTTTATGTTTTGTTATTTATTTTTACTGTAAATTTTAATAACATATAAAAAGTATGCTTCTCTATATAGTTTTAATTGAAAATCAATCCATATAAATTCATTTCAGGACAATTCTAGGTCATCAGTTTCTGTTATAAAATTATTATTTTTTAAAATTCTTCGTGATTATTGTACAAAAATGTGTTTTTGAATATACAGAACTGTGTAAAATTTATATCTCAAATTTTTAAAGAAATTCACATATGAAAACAATTATTTCCAAAATTTCGTGTTACTTCATTTTAAACAATTTAATGATTAAAACTAATTCGGTTTTACTGCCGTTTTATTGAACGTGAAGGAAAACAGCTTTGCATAATAACTTATATATGCAAAGTTTTAATTTTGTTCATAAATTAAATAAACAATGAGTAACTTGTAAGTAAACTCTTAAAATCCTAGGCTTAAATTTGCTATTTTATAGATAATTAATAGATGTTAAAGTGCCAAGGGTTTTTCATACATTATAACAGAAGAACTGACAGTGAAACACAGAGAGAACAGATAAAAAAAAAGTAACAGTCATGCTCGAACCGGGATTCAAACCCGGGACCCACAGCTCAGAAGTCAGGAACGTAAACCACTCAGTCATCGGTCGGCACCATTGCTTAATAATAATATATGGTATAATTCTGCTATTATTACGTTATAACTAAGCATCTACTGTGCATTAAACGAGATTTATTTTAAATGATTTTTCTCCATTTACACAACGTTAGTTATTGAAATATTACCTCCTTTTATCGAAATGTTGCATCCTTTCAAGCTTTTAACAGGAGAAAATATCCATAGAATATTATGAACGACTTATTACAACCTTGTAGTAATACGGTTTCATCTGGAGTTTACAATGCACTGTAGTCACCACCGACGTTGGTAGTGATCACTTCACTTCTGCTCAAAAACTGTAATCATTAGCGTAACAAATTATAATTTGAATTTATAGAAATTTCATCGCAATTACATCAGTCCTTCATATTCCTTAGTTTTTTACAATCAACAGGTTGTATATGAGCTGTTATTTTACGATTATGCAAATATACTTAAAATGTTACAATAAGTGAATGAATTAAATTAATTGACAACATATTAATTAGTCTTTTGTTATTGTACATAAAATTAATGTAATATTTGTTAGTGAAAATTTATTTTAGCTAAGAGTATTTCTATAAAATCATTTTTTGTTATTATAGTCATTATTTAATAATATTAAAATATTAAAGACGCTAGAAAACATTAAAATTTTGCTAATTAATACTGATAATTACTAAATTTTTTTAACTCCTTTATATCTTTAATGTTGTTTGCCGACATTAACTAATAACATTGATTCAAACAACTTAACTTTAAATGAATGAAAGTATATTTAAAATACTGAAATTGATAAAAAGTGGAAGAGATTTCAGATTATATTTAAAGGCTTTCATTTTTTTACGTTTCATTTACTTGCTTTAATAAATTTCATTTCATATGCTTATAGCGATGGTTGCAGAGCTTCAGGTTTTTACTGCGCTGCCTCTTACCTTGCGGGCCAGATACACGAATCGCAGGAGGCAGATGTCGTGCAGGCGGTGCGCACCATTCGACTTCACCGACCAACATTCATACCCACTGTGGTAAGTAAGGAATGTTTGGAGTATTGGAAACACAATGTCATAATGAAACAATATATATTTGTATACAACAAAATAGTGAATATACATGCATTTAAGAGATATAAAGAGCTTATAAAATGCATTTGTGGTGTTATTCGTATTTAAATTTCTTTCACCGGAAGAATAAGTTGCAGAACAGATATCTGATCATTGTTTAAACTATGATGTGGTTGATTATAGACTTTAAGTCGGCAGAGGCATAGACACCTGAAAATTATAATCCTGGGTGAAAAAAATAACTTGTTTTTCTAAAATTGTAATTTTTGATTTATTTATATAAGCTATAAATTTTCTTAAAAAATTCTCTTGTTTTATTTGTTATTTTGAAATTCCGTTATTTTTACAAAGAATTTTGAACAGAATTTTATGAACAGGTCTCATAACCAAAAATGTGCCAAATTCGAACAACTAGGTTGAGCTGGCGCGCTATTCAAATGATATTCTTTATTTCTAGATAAAAAATACTACAACAGATAATCTAATTCATTCACGATATAAAAATATTTTTTCGCAAATGTTATTAGTGCTTTTAAGCTTATATAAACTGATTTACAAAGTTTACTTTAAAAATAGTTGAATTTTATAATCAAAAGTAATAGATTTTTATATATATAATTTATTTACATTTTATTTCTAAAATACTGCAGATAGTTATTTCTGTATATTTATAAAAAATTAAGCTTAAAAATAACCTAAAGGCTTAATCTTAGGTTTAGAATTAAGAAAATCTATGTTCCTATATGAATATAACTCTCAACCACACAAATTCAATTTTATAAATGAAAACAAATCGAAAATGCATTTTTATCTAACGAAAAGACATTTAAGAAAATGCTTTTAATAATTATTTTTATTTAATATTTTACTTGTCTTGTTATTTGTATATTACTTGTTATATTAAACGAAATATGTTAAATAAAACATTTCTTAAACATATGTATCATCTTAACTTTTTTTTCAGGAGCAATACAGATGGTTGTATGAATTAGCTTGCTTCTTGGTTTCAGAAAAAATATTGAAATAAATGCAGCTTTTACTTTCATAGCAAAAACTCTATCACTGTATGAAAATTTCATCTTTATACAAATATTAAGTCTACCGGAAAGTTCTATCCATTGATCGATGGCGATGTTGCTGCAACCGTGTTTAGAGCAATATTGTTTTCTGACAACATCGGAGATCGTAGAAAACAATTCACCTCAGCAAACTATTTCGGATCATATTCGGAAAATAGATGGTGCGGAAATATTCACAAAATGGACTTCACATGAATTAAGTCAGAAGAATTTTGGTAATGGAGTCATCACATGCTAAAAATAAAAAAAACTGTGTTTTATTTTATTTCAAAAATGGACAGAACTTTCCAGTAGACCTGATAAAACCACCGATCATAATGAAAATTACATCATTGTATATGTTTAACAAAAGATTTATAAATATGTAACAATATTATGAAAAAAAAATAAAGTTTATTTTTCATTGAACATTTAAAATATTTTTCTCACATAATTTCTACTTATTTATTTTGTTTTACAATGTAGTGTTTACATTAAGAGTAATAATCCTTGAATACTGTTTTTTTTAATAAGTTCTAAGCAATTTAATATCAGTTGATCATGAAAAAATGTTTCAATAACATTTTTAGGAAAATTTGTTACATCATTATATTTAAGTAATCTCTGCAAAAGTAGTAATCTTTGTATAAACATTGTCATAATAATCATTTAAACATCGTAACAACATTGTAAAAATGTAATTCATTTAAACATTGTAATAATGCAACTTAATTTATTTTTCAATTTAGTATAACGTATTAATAAAGGGTGAATAAAACTAATTACTCTGATTGGGGGGGCACTCTATAACATTAAATTTATAATATTCAATAATAGCTTATAAAAAGAGTTTATTTTTAAAATTTAATTTATTTGCATCTTTTGTTACTATTCTTTTATGACCAACAATCTGCTAGGCTTATTTTAGTTTGCAAAATAATAATTAATGAAACCAATCATTTTGTGTTTTGCATTCTCAGGTAGTCCAATATTTATGATTTTATAATTTGCGATATTATATTTGTTAATGCATGAAAGTAAATGTTTACATATCACATTGCTGACAACATTGATTGTATGAAAGTATTGTACCACTGTTGTCCTGATTAATATATAAAAGAACAAGCTTGGAATTTGACTATCACATAAAATAAGAAATGTAAATAGAGCATCTATAATCATAGCTATAGTGATGCTATAATATTATAGCTATAATGATGTGCAAGAAGTTGAAATTGTGCTTTTCTTATTATGTGTTCATCATTTTTTATGCAACGCATTGCAAATGCGTTTTATAAAACCCTATTTTAATATATGCAATCATCTTGGATTTTAATTACAAATTAATAAATATCATAATTTGTCTCTTCTTTGAAAATGCAAATTCCCAGTACACCTGATGTTTATTTGCGAGTTACATTTTTAACGAGAAAGAAGATTCGATTAGATATACATTCATGTTGATGTGAATTTCAAAGCAAGATTTAGATTTCTGCATGCCAGAAATGAGATACTGAAATTGAATCCACAAACAGAGAACTAAAAGCCAAAGTGTTAATTATTCAGCTGCCATTTTCGTATAAATCTACGAAATGCAAAATACTGGTATGATTCAAGTTTGTAGTATCACTTCATTTGTTAGTGAAGAGAATTTTGATGCAGTTCTGTAAAATTTGTCCTCATTTGACATCAGAATATTAACAAAAATTTTTCATCATAGCCAGAACAACTGTCAAAAGATGGCTAAAAGGATTGCATTTCCTTTTTGGGGAAATACAATTCTTTCAAATGTTGTAAGTCAAGTTTCGGAAAATCGTAAAGGTGGTTGAAATTTATTCATTCTACTCGTATCTAATATTTTGCTGTGAATTATTTTAAAATCTTGCTTTTATTAAAATGTATTGTTATTATATAAATCATATTATCAAATGAAACTCTTCTCCTAATAATAAAAATTAAATAAGACATCTAGTCTTAAAATAAGTTTTAGTTACTATTTTATGAAAGATTTTTTACGCCATATTTTGAGCTGATTATCGGCGTAAGGCAGTCTATAGATGTCTATAACAAGGAAGGAAACTTGAAGACTCTCAAGCACTCACCCCTACAGATGTGCATGCAGAAGTCGTGCTTCTGCTCTGAAGAGTGGTGTCCTCCCTCTAGGCTATGGTAGGCCTTATATGTGAAAGATCTGAAAAATATATAAAACTATATTAAATAAAAAAATTACTTACAACATTTATTAAAGATCTATCTATAGTCAAGTAAAAGATAAAGATATTATCTTTCACTTGAATAAAAATCAGTACTATGGTATTTTATATTTATTAAAGTGAAATATATAAATTTTTGTTATTACATTTTATGTATATTAAAGTATATAAAAATAAATAGCTCTATTGAATATATTTTATTTTTCCATTATCAATAAATAAGAATATTAATGTTTAAAATTATCAATAAAGTCTTTTTTATTCATGTACCTTCTTCAAGCATTAGTTGAATTATAAAATACTTTTAGAAAGTTCTTGTTAAAATCTAAACTTGAATGAATTTACTAATATTTCAAAATTAGTAATGAATTGTTCTACTTATTATAGCTAAAGAAATGAGTGAAAACTTTTACCTGAAAAATTTATAATATTTGATAAGAATGCTCATGGACATTTTTTACCAATAAAATTTTTTTGTCTCAATGGGTCCATAAAAAATCAAATTCAGTAAAAAAATCAATCAATTAAAAATAAAAATCAACTGAAATTAAATAAAACCAAACTAAATATTATAATTGCTAAATATGTTATTTGTTAAACATATGATATTGGTTTTTGAACATTAAACCTTCAATAAACTTACTGTTTATAAATTTTGTATACTTGTGAGGCATTATGAATTTTACCGTTTAAAGTTATTAAACAGTTTTAATATTTATTTCTTTTTGTGAATATTTACAATATACATTAACTCCAAAATATGAATAAAACTCAAAACTTATTTAAATTATTAATAGTACATATTTACACTCAAAGTTTCTGATTTTTCTACTATCAAAAGACAAAAAAAATTTCAAACTGTATAAAAAAGATAAAAAATCAATTTAAAATAATCAATGTGATATTTCTTACTCAAAAAATTGTAAACATTTAAATTGAACGTTCACTTTTAAAATAACTCCATTCATTATAAAGTGTACGTTCTTTCACTGGTAATTTACGACTAGAGAATACTAAAAATTAACTTATATAGAAAAGAAATTGCACAATATATTAGAATTTTTAACATTTAAATTAATTTTTCTCTGTTTTTAACGACGGAAAAAAACCTAAGGAATATTGTAGTTAAGGGAAAGGGGAAAACTGTTTATTAGATTATCAAATAAAGATAAGGTTTTATGAAAATGAACACGTACAGAAAACAAAAGAACCCTGAATTCATCTGACAAAACTTCAAAATCTATGATATTCTACATAATGCTGTTAGAAGTGGACAAACGAACAAATAGAAATAAATAGAATCGAGAAATAAAATTTTTACCTACATTATGACCAACCTATAAGTTAGGAACTTACAAAAGAAGAGCACATTTTATTAAACTTGGATTTCGCTTTTAAAAACACATAAAATATATTAATAAAGTTAGAAGAAGATTGAAATAATTATATAAAAATGTTACCTTCACTAGGAATAGAAATCTAATAGGAGAAGGCATTTTTTTAATATCCTTTATATTAAAGTGTATGATATCTTATGGTGAACAACCTAACAGCGTACGGTTGTTGTAAGTCATTTCATTAAACTCCCCGTCTTGAGAACGTTATTTTACGTAAACAAAATGCCGCAATGACGTGTCGCAAGGAAAACTCCCAAGCACCCACTTCTGAAAGTAAATTGTGATATCCATCTCCGATCGCTCTGTTGTAGTGGGAATCGAACATAGAGCTATGCGTTTTGAAGAACGCTGTTCTATCCAGTACGATAAAAGAGTTAACTTTCTGCAAAACTATTGAAATTTTTTCCAATTTTTAGAAAACACTTGATATTTACTAAAATTATCAATAAATATATTATGGAATCAAAATAAATAACTAAATATTACTTGATAAATATGCTAAAATATATGTCAGTTCAGCCAAATAAAAACTTTTTTTGTGAAATGAAAATGTTTTGGTTTAACGATTTACCTTCATTTTGTAAATCTTTTTTCATTTACAAATTTTACACTCTCTATCACCATAAAAAATCTATAGTTTTCTACAATTTTGGTTTATTCGCTTATTTTTACAAATCTTAATAGAATTCAAGGTATGAATACAGATTTGTTGCTGTCTTTTTAATTGATGACTTCTTTCAACAGAAGGAAATTCAAGAATAATTTTTGCTTATAGCTTAACTTAATCCTTCTAATTCTTTTAGTACTAATTTAATAACTTGATAATCTTTCTGAACATTAGTGTTCTAAGAATTCATATAATTTATATTTTTGAGTCTCATTTCCATCAAACCCTCTTAACCAACTTTTACTTCCACTGATAAATCTTAAACATTCTCGATAGCCATACCCATAAAGAACTTTTACTTCCTTCCAATTTAGCAAATTCCAGCGATCAATTTATAGTAATTGAGAATTTCATCCTAACTTTTATTACTGTGACTTCAATTCAGTTATGAGTAAAATCCACCGTAACGTTTTATGTAATACATTTCAAAAGTAGGAATAATACTTTTATCCAAAAGTTACAGCAATGAGTTTGTTTTCCTAATTTGTCAGCAATAAATCTATAAACAAAATGATTTGAGATAACAAGCTAAGTATTTTATTTGAAAGAAATCCACTTACAAATAATTAGAACGAAATACTGCAGATACCACTTGAAGAATATTCACGAAACGATGAGATCTAGAGGAAGTTTGAAGCCTAGGAAAATTTAAAAATCTACATTAATCTTCAATTTATCTGTAATGAATCACATATTTGTCTCAAGTGCCTATGAGCTATCAGTGATACTATTTTCACTGGATTATACATATAATCTACTGAACATATATTTTTCACATCAGAGAAATGTTTCTTTCCAAAGATAATCTTAAATTAAAAATATTTAATAGAATAATAAAAAATTGCTCTACATAGTGAAAATAGCATATTTTAAATAGAAATTTTAACAATTAACTGAAAATGCTGTAAAAAATCCTTTCATTATCGATGTATTTGAATTAAGGAAATTCAGAGAAAATTTTACTATAAATAAGAACTATAAACTTCTTATAAAATACAATAAATGCACTCACTTCTGGGTAGATTTGCTCTATGAAAACATTTTTGCATTTTATTGAATGTATTAATTTTTTTAATGTGTAGAACGCTCAGATAACCATGCCATGCAAATTTTTATACTTAAGAGAGAGGGTAAAGAATAATTATCTATAAATTTTTTATTTTTTCTCATATTTTCAATTCTATTTTCTTTATATTTCCCTTAAAATCATACTTCTTTAAAAAATTAATTTGATAGTTTTTTTCAATCCCAGTTGGTTATTGAAATATTTAACAAATGGGTAAAAATGAAACATTGAAACATTAATCAGTGAAAAGTTACCTCATACCGAAGGAACTGGTTATCGGATTACTGTTTTTCCACCTCGCATACTTATTTAGAAAAAAAAAACTATTTGCAAAAGAGGGCTTTCATACATATACACTCTTTAATTACAAATTTGGAGATTTGAAATACTCTTTTATAGCAAAGAGTAAAATTAGTCTGAAATTTGATATATTAATGCATCTATAAAAATGAAAAATTTGAATACATAATTTGTCTTAATTTTTATATATAAAAATGATATAAAACCAAATAAAATTTTATTTACAGCTTGAATTCATGTTATTCATAATACATGAATCATGTCATGGCATCATGGCACATGTTAATGTGCCATTTATATACAGTCAGAAACATGAAAAATGTTTGATACACAATTAAATAAATGCGAAATCTAATGTTCTATAAGATATGATTATAATACATTAATTAAAAACTGCATAAAATATGTTTGCTTATAAATAACCTGAAATTGTTATATGAAATATTAATAAGATAATCTTGACGTTTCCAGATCTACCATGTTATATAGATAAACATCTAATCTGTTTAATCATAAAAAGTTTCCAATATTTTTCCTTTGTTTGGTAAAGAACGTGAAAGGCGAAATTTGGAGAAAATTATGATTGGCATACAATAGGTTTATTTAAATGTAGGTGTTTTGTAAGGGAGCATCTCAACAGATAGTTAAACGTATCTTCGAATCTAAACATACGAAGATTTGAGTCAGATTTTTTTAATTCTGTTAAAATAGATCAGGAAAAACAATGGTTTGTTGTTAGATTATTAACGTACAGGTTCTTTTGGAGGATATTGTTTATAACTATATAGATAATTTATTTGGATAAATGGACGACACTACACTTTATTTTGTTATGAAAAAAGAGGTTACAGTTAAGTAATTTGTAGAGAACCACACGAAACCATAGATCCCTCTTACCTTACTCGTATTGGGCAAGGATCTGGTGGCAGTATCATATGATGCATTGATGGGCTAGCATAAAAATAATGCTCTCGTTTTCTTGATGATAAACAAGCAACCATAAGATACCTATATATACTGACTAAGATCATCCTGCAATGTTGCTTTTTCATTATGACAGCGGCTGATACTTCATAGACGATGATGCAAATACACGTCATGTCGGAAGTGTTCAAAATTGGTTCGCTGGACATCAGTCTGAATTCTAGCACGTTTATTGGCCCTCTTACATTTTCTATGGGTCCTGAATCAAACGCCATATGAAATGTGTGTGGGTTATAGAGTTGAAAGATGCAGATGATACTACTCACTTCTTATATCTAATTTACAAAATCTAAATAGATGCATAGCCAATGCATGGTATTCTCTATATATGAATGCTCTCCAAAAACATGTTTAATCGGTGCCTGAGAGAATAAGAGCTATTATCCATGCAAAATGTTGTTCAATGAAATATTGATCATGGGTTTTTAAACCAAAGAGAGGGATAGATTGCACTGTTATAAACGGGTGCCTGCTGAACAATTTTGATCAACTCTTTTACCAATTAAATAATATTTTTTAATATTACTTGATTCAAACCCATATAAATCCGATAGTAACTGTAAAATTCTAGAAATAATTAAAATTATGAATCAATTTACATAAACTGATTATTGCATCAATTTATAATAATACATGAAATTTATCAACATATAACAATATTATTTATAAAGTTTAACATATATTGATCAATTACGAAATGTTAATTTTAAATGAATTACTTATACTAAACTTATAATAGTTTGAATTATTTAACAGAATCTCAATAAGACAAATCACAAAAGTATACTTGAAACAGGATTACCTAATAATTAATCATTAGATAAAATTGAGGAAAAAAAACTGAGTAAAACATTTTGCTTTTTGAACAGTGGGATTTTAATTAAATACAATTTCGTATTTTGATAGAAAACCTTTAGGTAATACTTATGTAGAGAATAAACTCTGTTCAAAATTATAAAATATTTTTATAATTGCAAGATTTGCATACTTTTAGTACAGTCAACTAGAGTTATTGCATAATTAATTTTGCTCTCCACTGTGCTTTCTTAAAATAAGTTTGAAAATTATGTTTACTTTCTTAACTTTGCAGTTAAAGAAAGAAGTGTAATTTATACCAAACTCCATCAATAATAATTTTTCAAGTTAGAATTATTAAAGTGAAAGCAACGTATTGAATAAGTTTACATTATTTGTAATTAATAAATTTTATAATTTTGTCTTATCTAATGACTGTAAGTCATTATTATTTCAGGTAATTAATTATTTAATTATTATTTCACTATAATTAATTATTTCAGGAAATAGCTTGTCCAGAGTTTTCTTAAAATGCATTTTAGCATTTTGAATAAGGGTTTTTAATTCTTGCTGTAATCAGTCTTAAGTAAATTTAGTATTTCAAATTTTTTAATACTAGAAATTAAAAGTCTTGCATCTCATATATTATTTCAAAGTTTGGTTCAAACCATAATTTGAGGACTTATTTTATTTTTGAATGAAATAATTAAAAAACGAAAAGGTAAATGAAATAAATAATTATTTCACAATCAAACGTAAATAAATATAATCAATAAAAATAACTATAAATATATCACGAAATGTAGTATTATATTACTTAAACAAAGTCTATATAAAACTTGAAGTTGGCAAGTAATTGTCATAATTATTCATTTAATTCGAAATACACAGCTGTTTCTTTTGAACTAAACTGTGGAAATTTAGCAAAATATTTGATGTACCTATCAATCAAAAATTAGAAAAGAAACTTTTCTGGAAAATATTTTACTTTTACTTTCTTTTTATAAGTTCCCCTAATTTAATTTATTACATTATTATATCAGATGAAAAAGATTTCCCCGCTATTTAAAGGAACGAATTCTCTGTTGCAAATTTCATTCGTTGCAAAAGAATGTGAAATGCAACATTTGTTGGAAAAAAATCAATTCGTGGTATAAATGAGAATTTTATTAAGATAATGGGTATCAACTAGGTCACGTTAGCCTTGTTTTGTATCTTTCAAATATTGCGTGCAGTGTTTCTATTATTATTCACACAAACGAATTACACACAAATTTTCGGTAGCTTTGAGAATATGAAGACATATCAATAGAAAACACATTGTATGATTACAAAGAAGCTTCAAGAAGTTTTTGGGAAGATAAAATGTTTAGATTTTACATGTTTTACATATTATTGTATATGTAAACCGGCGATTTACAGAAAAATGAAATGTGAAGAATCTACAGATGATTTTTTCCACTTTAATTAAATGAATCGTGTATAATAATGTCACATTATTTTACTCTTTTGTTCTGCATTTTAAAGAGAATTTTTTCCTATATAAAACTTACACAAATCTCTCTATTGGAACTTCTGTCTTGAATGCTATATTTTTCATAACTTCATGAAAAATAAACTTTCTAGAAAACACCTTGGAATAAAGGAAGAGCTTTATTTCTTAAATACTTGCTTCTGTATATATCAAAGTATTTTTACTTGAATATCAGATATTTTTCTTTCATTTTTATTGTACATTCTTATTATAATTTCTAAAGCAAGTTAATTTAAAAGTCACTTATTTTGATTCAATATTTTAATTTCTAAGATTAATTAATTTAGAGAAAACGTAAAATTGGTGTAGATAACAATCATCGTAAATGCATCATTTTTAACCAAATTTTAGGAAGAGTTTCAATGCTGTATTTAAAGAGCCAATGATTTTGAAGATTAATATATCATTATCTAACATCTTTGGTGAAACAAAAGCTGGATCATTAAGATACATTGGGCGAAGAAAAGCCCACACGATAGCTGTTATTTGTACATGAATAATTATCAGATTCCAGATCATAAGAGTTTGTGTAGTTGCTACCATGGGCAGAAACAAGAACACAATCTGTGAGACATGTGAAAGTATTAAGCATAACATCTAAGTGACCAAGAGATGATTGGGGTGTTTCCAATTGCAAGGTAAAATACATAAATATATCAACAAAAATTTCAACGCCCTTTTTATTCAGTTGTCTTTAACGACACATGTATCATCTTTAACGGCCAGATTACATGTGAAGCCAGATTTATCTGAAATAAATGAAATGATAGAACTTTTACTACAAGAGTAATCATTTCTCATATCACTGTAGAAAAACATGCTGGTAGACTCTATACCAGCACGTTTTTAAGCTTTTCTAAGGTTCTATAGTGCTTCAGACTTATGAAATTATCAGTGTTGTAACACATATCGCACTCTATTTATGAACCAAACTTTTGATTCAGGATCCAATAAGAAAGTTCCACGATCTCTAGAATCTGTAACATTTCAACATTCCTGGTGACCCAAAATGTTGCCCAGTCATCTAAAATTCTATGTGTCATATATTAAGTTTAGAAATCATTTCTTCTTTTATGCAAGAATCCAATTCTTGAAATAGAGTCCGCTAATCAGTAGGATCTCTAAAATTGGAAAATATAACTTTTCAATACTCATTGCTATTACGATATCTAGTAGCTAAAGTCTTATGTGTTATTCATCATGCTTTAACTGACCAATATTCAACAATCAAAAAACATCTATATCGATACGAGAACTAATATCAAGAAATATTGCGTTCTATAAGCTAGATATCACTTCTCCAAAAGTAAAGTTCCGGATTCAGTTCTAGATATTTTAAAATAATGATAAACAGATGCTAACTTACTGTATAAACATCTGAAAAATTCATTCCTAAAAATTTTTTCATGATTCATTTTTGTTACTCATAAACCCGAACCAAATCTTAATAAAAAAAAAGTGTTACTGGAAGGCAATACGGGGTGAATATTCAAATGGTTTACAACCTTCACATGTTTGATTCTCCGCTAAGCGGGGTTAGAAAAGTCACAACTTGCTTAACCACAATTCTTGTTTGTCACGATCCGTCGCAGATGTTAAATTTCTCTTTCGTAAAGTGTTTTTTTTTTCTGGAAACATATAAAACTACATTTACCTTTATACAAATAATAAGTAATTAAATACAGTCTAATAATAGGAAGGCTATTATGGAATAACTCATTTCATATGCATATGCACGGTTTCCTCACAAGCTGCATTTAGAATATAAACATTTTGATAGTTACACACACACCTATATAAATATATTTATACATATGTATGCGTACATAGGGCTGGGTGTGTGAGAATATATATGAGTGTGTAACAATGTATACAAATCTCAGATGTAAAAAAATCAAAGAATAGAATACAAAATTTATATAAATAAATGACACGAATGCCGCATAATCCAGCATGTCAAATTCTGAGTTTGGTGATTTTTGGTGGATTTTCTTATGTATCTAGCAAGCTGAACTTTATTACGTCGTAAGATGGAGACTTATGAGAATTAAGCAGAAAATTCTATTTTGGCAACCCAAGTATTTACGTCATCGCGTACGTCACAATATGTCATCTTGGCAACATTTCTTCATCGTAAAAAGGACCTCATTGTCACTTCAACATGGGATATTATCAATGGTAACGCAATGGATAGGTTTTCTAACATAGCATAAAGATCAATAGCCAAAATTTTATATCAATACATTTTAAAACCATACTGTAAGAAATAAAAAAATGTAAAAATATACAACTCAAAAATATACAAGCGAGAACGATAAGCAGACATATAAATAAATACGATAGAAAAAAGAATTTTTAGTTAAAAAATAGCATTGTTGTCACCAATTAAAATATATGTAAAAATTTAGTGATTATTATTTTAATTTTGAATCAGCAATGGATAATTAAGGAATGCAAAATTAATTGAAATTTAAAAATAGAAAGGAATTCAACTTAATTAAGAATTTGAATTGGAATATAAGTTTAACAACGAATATTATTTGAAAACGAGAATCAGTGCATAACGTAACAGACTAAGTGCACATACTAAGCAGCCTTTTTTAAGCTTCTTATTTAAAATTTTTTTCTTTCAGTAGCTTAAAAATTTCACTTTAATAAGAAACGCTTTACTTATTAGTTTTTAATAAAACTTATTGGTATACAATAAAAATGATAAATAAACTTTTAATGTTATTTTTTACGCTATGTATATTTACTATAAATTAAAGTAAGTTTACTGAAAATTACATATTTTAAGTTTTAATATAGATGATTGATTTTCAAGACATTAATTTTTTAACCTTAATATTAAATGCAGCAATTTTTCTAAAGCTATCAAAAACGTTAATAAATAAAATAACGTAATTAAAGATGTCAAATAATTTTGAATTTAAATTATATGTCATTATTAGTTGAAAAGTTTAATTTAGTTAATCTGCATAAATAATTTAAAAATCTAAACAAAAAATTTTGAAAATCAAAAATTTTGAAAACTTTTGAACAGGTTTCCTTCTTGAAGGTGGAAGAATTCCGGAGTTAAATGTTATACAGATTAAAGGAATAACATCCAAATATAAGCAATTTCCCAAGGAGTTCAGGTATGCGTTACTTATATTTTAAATTAATTACAAACGATTTAATCTAAATTTCTAATGGAAACATGGCTTCTACTTTAAGTTAACTAAAAACCAAAAAGAATATATATTTAAATCATCACAAATTATGAAATGCGTGTCACATAGAGAAATAAATTAGTTTTCCACACTGAATGATAAAAATAAAAATAACTACGGTGTCTAGAATCAAAATAAGAGCACGTTTTAAATAAATGCGTAAAAACTGTTGCAGATGCGAAGTAGTTACATGCAACCTGGTGTTTTTGTTATTTGCTATGTAAATTGTAATGATTTTTGTGAAAGTGTGTCTCTATTGATTTCCAAAAAAAGGTAATACTAATATTTATAAACATAAGAAAGATGTTAGTTTCGATGTCTCTAATTATTTATTAGGTTCTTCAATATTACGTAGATGTTTATTTCGTAATATTGAAGAAACTTCGTCAATGCATAAATATCTTTTATGAAAAAATTTTCCTTCACTGCTTTATTATAATATTTAAAAAAAATGTTTTATGATTAGATTTGAATTTTAAGAATTCGTAAAAAGGGATTTTGATTTCCTTTATTAAAAATACCAACAAGTGAACATTTTTTACACTAATTATTGTTTAGTACATAAATTCCGTGACAAATTCAGTATTTAAATTGAGCTTATTACTTTGAAAATCATAATTTAGGCTTGAAACCATGTTAAATTAATGAACTGTGTTATATCGATTCTCGTTATAGAAGTATAAAATGTTAAAAATATTTATTTGATATTTTTTATTTTATGTTCGCAACTTATTTAATAGTTTTTTCGCTCATAAATTAAGACGATTATTTTAATATTTCTTTTATCATAATATCAATTCATTATAAAATCAATTATAATATCGATTT
This sequence comes from Latrodectus hesperus, assembly GCA_037975125.1. NCBI lineage: Eukaryota > Metazoa > Arthropoda > Arachnida > Araneae > Theridiidae > Latrodectus > Latrodectus hesperus. The sequence goes on from CM075856.1 coordinate 23,721,731, forward strand.
TATTAATAATACCAATTTATTTAAATAAATGCATTAGAACTCTAAGCATCCGAATCAATTGGACCTGATCCCATTCGTATAATCAAACATTCGAATAATTGGATTTTTTCGAAAAAAGGATCTATTTTAATTAATTATTGTAAGTTGAAAATGGGAGAAAAACCACATTATTTTTTTAAAAAAGAATTTAATCCAATGAAAATGAAATCAATTCATTAAAAATGCAACACTTTTGCACGTTAAGGTACTTAAAAGTTCTACACATTAATACAGTATGAAATTTAAAATGCTTAAGTGATAATCATTGCTTGCTGAACATCTCGGTCAGAGTAAGATGTTTCACTGCCTTCATCCGTTTTCGGGCAGCCAAGTCGCGCATGTGCTTGGCAGTGAGAATTTGCCGATGGTCAAACTCCACTTCAAAAAGACGGACACTGCTTCATTAGCTGATGGTCGCATGTCTGCTTCAACTTGGACATTAAGACTATCTTCTTAATCAACACTGTAAATAAGTCTACCATCATTTGAAATTCGAAATCTGGGGTCTCACTCATAATCCATTCCCCTCCCTATATCTTCAACATTAAATTCGGAACATCCAGGAATTTGAAAGAATGTTTCTAAATTTCTCAAGGGACACGTCTTTTTCATTTACTCTAGTCTTTTACCTTTCTTTTTCTTGAGCTTTTTCTTTTTTTCTCAATTTCCTCTTCTCTTTTTCAATCTAACTTATTTTTATGAAATTCTAAAAGTGATTCACAAATAATCAGCGATCCGGATAATTGAAATTTTTCTGTTTATATATCAGTATATAAATTGTTAAATTTTTATAAAAAACACTTTTCTCTTATAGCTTTTTAATACAATACAAATCTTTTAATTAATAGTTTTAACTATTGTAAAAGTAATAAAATTATAATCACTTACTTATCAATCCAATATTCATTCAAGGTAGAATTTTATTAAGCGAGAAAACTTTTTAGAGGCACATGAATAGACATGTAACATTATAATTTTTCTTGTTGAGTACTTCATGTTGATAACAGCAAATATTTAATAATTTAATTTTAAAATAAATAAATAACGACACCTACTATCTTGGAATAAAGTGCTTAGGGTCTCTGCTTTTTCCTTTGCTTTAAAGAAATTATCCAAAACAATTTCGATTTCTTGGTCGAAAATGTAATTACATAACCTTTTCAGATGTATTTACTTAATATTAAAGCATTAATTCTTCTTTCGAGATGTATCCTTTTGAATTTTCAATATTAATTCCAATTTACTTATGAGTAAATAATAATTTTTATAATAATCTTTAAATCTAATTTTTAATAGGATGAAAAATAAACAGAATTATTAAAAGAAACGAATAATTAAAATGTTTGTTAAAATTGTATTACATGTATTCAACTATTAACTAAAATGTTTCTTCAAATCTTATTTAATAATTATATTTAAGTATACTGGGACTTACTGCAATGAATTCAGTTTTAATGCTGATAAAATATATTTATGTTCAGCAACAGAAATAAAATAAAAATTTGGATTATTATTTTTAATATAACTATATAATTTAAGAGATTTATGTTTAACTTTAATTATATCTACTTTTATTTAAATTATATTTCATTTACTACTTGCATATTTATCTACTTTAATGATTTCAGATAAATTTTCAACTCAAAATAAATATTGGAAATTTGTAAAAAAAAAAAAAAAAAAAAAAAAAGGATACTCTTTAGTTTTAAATCATAACTAAACTAATAGCGTTTAATTTTAAATACTTTTTAAAAATAATTATTTTTTAAACAGTAATAATTGTTATATCATATTTTTATTTTATTACTTATTATATTAAAATTTAAAAAATTATTTATCAGTTTTAAATTTTAAAAAATATTTACAATTAAACCTGCTAAATATTTAGTTTAGTTTTAATTCATAACTAAACCAAATATACAGCATATTTAACTTTAAATAATTTTTAGAGAGAATTGCTTTTTAAATAATAATATTAATTAATCACTTATTTCTTTTATTACTTAGAAGCTTTAAATTTTTTAAATGTTCGAATTGAGTTTGCTGTTTCTACGGTAAATAGACATTGATAAATTTTGAAATATAATAACATGTGTAATAATGATAGATTGAGGAAAAAATTATTTGACGCCAAAAATTTACAAAATTTTTGTTGAAATATCTAATAGGAAATCTATTAAATTTTATTTATGAATATGAATAAATTTCAAATTCAATAATTTTAATAAGAAAGAGCAAAATCAAAACAAACAATCAATCATAATAAAATTTTTTGCATTTTCATTATTTCCTGATTCATTCTAGATGATAATTCGTGAATATTTTACCAGTTTGCTTTCTTTGCTTATTGTTTTCATAAAATGCCATTTATTTATGTTTTACTTCATTAGTTTGAATGCTAAATATGAAATCAATTTTTTTAATAAATATTATATATAAAAAAATCCTATTGTGAAATGGACTGCAATTGGCGCCATATTTCGAAAACTTGGCGAAACTAACAAATTCGATTTCTTTACACGCAAGGTGAAACACAACACTGCAACTTTAAGCCTTCAGAGAAGGCATTTAGAGAAAGTGGCTGAAAATGCATTTGACCGGACATACGAAATAGTTGCCATGACTTCTTTTCTCCGTACAATGTATGGAATTAGAAATTTAAAGAAAGATTAAAAAACATTAAAATGCAAGGTACGTAGCTAATATTCTCTTAATATATTTTGAAACAATAATTTTTACAAAAATATTTATCTTCTTTAAAGGATTTTATGATATGATATTGCTCATATTATATAGTTTTCCATAAGAGATATTTTGAAATTTTAAGAACTAAATTTTACAAAATAAGATAAGCAAATTATTAAAATTATAATAATGTCACAAGTGTTTTTGCATATTTTTTATTTAATAAGAATTAAGAAACATTGTTAATGGAATTTGCGATTATGAAACAACTCTTAAAATAAATACAATTGCCATGGCAAAAAATGAGAATTTTTACGAATATTTCGTAAATATGCGATTTATATTGAAAATGTTTCTTTGGAAAGTATTTTCAGTCCTTAAAATTTTCCAAAAATCTTAATCGGAATGCAAAGTTATATAACAAAATTTTAATTGTTTTATTGTAAATTATGTGATAGAATATAGTCATGAAAGTTGAATAAGTTTAAAAAGAATTAAATTATATTTGATATTAACTATTATTTAGAAAAATGTAGATATTTAAATTGTCATGCTTAAGTATAGAAAAACGGTCTCATTGGCTTTAAGGCTTAATACGATATTTTCATTTTAAATACTACCGTTTATTTATTATAAATATAAATTTATCAGATAACTTTATCAGGCTGAATCAGTTCACAAACACAAACACACCCTTACACACACACACACACACACACACACACACACACACACACACACACACACACACACACATATATATATATATATATATATATATATATATATATATATATATATATATATATATATATATATATATATATATATATATATATATATTTGGATGGTCATCATGTGATAGAAATTCTGACATAATATTAAAAATTTGAAATTATAACAGATGAAATTAAAGCATATTTCTTATAGAAAACATATTAACATATTTTTAATAGAAAATTTATTTTCCTTTAATATTAAATGTATTTACTAATCAATTTCTTGAAATATATTATACTACAGAAAATTGTTATATAAAGGTTTCTGAAGCAGACCTTATTAAAGGTGCTTAAGAAGATTATTGTTTGTGAAATATACATTTCAACTTAAAATGACCCATATAATTTTAGAAAATTTCAAAATATAACTGTTAAAATTAAAGTATGTTTTTAATTAAAAATAGATTAATCATTTTTAATTAAAGCTTTAGGGAACATTTATATTTTTTATAGATAAATATATTAGACATTCTATCTCTTGGCATATATTATGCAGTAGAAAATTGTTTCATGAAAACTTGTTCAAGCAGATTTTAAGAAAAATGTTTGAGTAAACTATTTTTGATGAAATACACATTTAAAATAAATATGAACCCATTTAAAAAGATATTTTGAAGGAATATGTATTTTAAAAGAGTGTGAATGTAAATGTTATAATTATCCAGTCTTAGTCTATATAGTTCCAGGCGTTTGAAAAGTATTCCTTGAACGAAAAAAATTTATATTTTGTCAAAAAGTATATAATTTAGAAACAATACTAAAAATTCTATTTATTTATTTACAACAATGGCAAATTAATCTAGTTATCTTTTGTGTTACCAACAGTGACTATTCTTAAATATTTTTATTGACTTATAAAAATAAGAAAGGAATAATTTTATGATAATTTTACAAACTTATGAAAATTCACTATGAGATAATAATTAATATTCTCAAATTTTTCTTCTTCATAAAAAAGTATAATTATTTATTTGTTTTATTTTGCCTACTTATTATTTTCAAAAATTGCTTCAAGAAAACAGAAGGATTTTTATTTTTATATATTGAAAAATTTTAAATTTCTATTTTGCAATAAAATCAAGAAATGCATATAAAATGATAATTTTTAATTCGTTTCAATTAATATATTCTTTTTATCTTTGTAAATTAAAGTAATTGAATTTAAAAATAATTCTATTACTTTCTAAATTCCTTTAATAGCATTTAAAAATAATGATATTCAAAAATATTATTAAATATTTACGCTGTTGATGTGATCTAGTCAAAGTTACTTGGTCTTTTAAGGTTGCACTTATTTTTTATTTTAAAATGATGGAGATAAATATTTTGATATCTTTTTGGATACAGGTATTTCAAAATTGATCCCTTAAAATAGATTTTCTATTCAATTGAAATCAATGCCTTAATTTATTCAGACAAAAGATTTTTTTAATTATACGTATTTTAGTGCATTTAACAAATGTTTTCTTTACATCTCACGATTCTTCCACGGATATTTATTTCTATTTTTTCGTAGAACTTTGGACTCTAAATGACATTTTATACAATACAATCTTATAAATTAAAATCAACTGTGTTCTTTAGAAATTCATAATTAAATGATATTCAATATAAAATTTGATCAATTAAGTTAGTATTATTCTTAGGTTGATTTTGTATATTGATGTTAAAGTATCAATTTTCATCAATCAAGAAACTTTCCACTTTCTAAAATACCTTACAGGCAAAGCCTTCAGAATTTCTAAACATATTTCAAAGAAACAAGGTAGGACTCAATCTACCCTTATTCCTATTCAATACATAATTGATTGAAAATTTTGGCGAAAGTCAATGATGAAAGTTGCTCAGACTATATAATCGCATTTAAAATTCCCCAAAAGTTACATTTCATTCTCAAAGCCCTTTTGAATAAAAATACGAGTATGAGATAATGAATCACTTGTCAACAATAAAAATAATTTTTTTCAAAAATTGTTTGCAGCTGATAATTGAATTTCATTATTTTTTAAATCTCACTCAGTTATTTTTCCAGAAAGAAGTTGACTAAATTAATTTGAATTTAGTATGTTTGATTTAAGATTTATTTATTTTCTTAAATTAATGCAATTTCTAGTCGGTCAACAAATTTTCTCAAAGAAGCATTTAATTTTCTTTTTTGTTAATACTTTAGTTTTTATGATTATTAATATTAGATTTTCTCTCCGTTTGAATTGTTTCACTTTATGAATAATTTCACTGCTTGAATCATTTTACATCTGGATCAGGGAATTTATAATTCATACCTGACTTAATCTTTATTTACGGAACGCAGATTTTATTACTGAAAATCACGTACCTGTATAGATTTCTAAGATTTCACTTTATTGAGGAGAATTGTTCTTTCAATAAAATGTCTTAGGTTCCATCTTTTCTACATACAGTATACCAAAATTAACAAAAATCTGAAGAGTTGATAAAAGTCACCTCTGAATAAAATTATTGCACATGTGTAAAAACAAATATTCAACACACATAAACACATAAAATAAAACATAAAAACAACAATTAAGATTAACACATAAAAGCATACACTCTACAAAACATATTTTAATCTCTAATCTAGTGATATATGAAAAGGCAAACATTAAATTAATGCGATGTAGTTAGAAACCAAACGTACATTAGTTTCTTTTATATGGCCACCGAAATAAGCTAATTTTTCTGTCTTTCTTTTTAAAATATTATAAAAAAAGTTACTTCAGGATAAATTTTCCATTTAAAACATGAATTCAGAGTGAATTTTTATAATTTAGCAAGCGCGTAAAAGTATACACATTACAAAATAATTCATTAAGATTTTCTCAGAACTATGTCTATCATAATGAAATAAAAGTTCAAATAAGTAAGTTTAATGATAACAACTAGAGATTAAAATCATGATATATTTAAAATTTTTATTTCATTCATTGGCAAACGTTTTCAATTTTATCCTTGACGCAATTTCGATGAACTACCAGAATAAGGATTTTATACATAAAATCTTCCTTAAGAAATATGAAATTTTTTATTTACAGTCACCAAAAGAAATAAAGTTTTGAAATAATTCTAATCAGACTTTACCAGTTATAAAACAGTGTTTAAACAGCAATGAATTTATTTTTTAGAAAACAATGGAAGGGTATATAATCGATACATAAAAGAATATTCTAAATAACTAATAGATAACTAAATTAAATTTTATCCATCTCTGCAAAAATGCAATTTTTTAAAATTTTATTCAGCACCAAGACGTAATTTTATAGAATACGAGTTAAAAAATTTTATGTTTGGTTATGCCTTTGTTATCTTTTCACTATTTATTGTATTTCATTTTGACATCGATTTGAAGAATGAAAAAAAATTCTAAGAAAATAAAAGTGTCTGTTGCATTTTTAACCTCTAATCTTTATTCAAACTTAATATTTTAAAAGTATATATATATATCTATATATATATATCTATATATATATATATATATATATATATACACATATTATATACATATATATATATATATATATATATATATATATATATATATATATATATATATATATATATATATATATATATATATATATATATATATATATATATATATATATATATATATATATATATATATATATATATATATATATATATATATATATATATGTATATATATATATATATATATATATATATATATTATAAATAAAGTTAAAATTTTTTAATAAAAATGCTTCTTCAAATAATAATTTTTATAAAAGTTATAAGCCTTAAAAACGTGCACATTTAATTACTATCATTTAAATCGTTAAAATGATTAACTCTTAAAAAATATTAATATAATATATATTTATTGAGAGAGAGAGAAAATTGTGTGCTTTTTTATCCATCTTAGAATTCATAAGAACTAGAAGAATAAATTAGTTTTTTGTTATTTGTCTTGTCTCCAAAAAAAAAAAGAAAGAAAGAAAAATTATTATATCCACTTCTTATAGATTCCTCGAAAATATGTACGTTTTTTTGCGAATTTGTGTGAAAATACGTACGAAAATTTGTGCATTTGTACGAAAATAAATCAGTGCTTTCAGCAACCATCTTCTCAAATATTACTTGCAATCCAAATTTCAATATTTGGACTTCTGCAATACAACATGCATAACGATCATCAGAGCATAAATTCTATGCACTATTTTCTTTTCAGAATAAAGACGTTAAATTATATATTTTTTGAAATTTTGATGTTTTGATTGCATAAAGTGTTTCAAATATAAAATATATATATATATATATATATATATATATATATATATATATATATATATATATATATATATATATATATATATATATATATATATATATATATATATATATATATATATATATATATATATATATATATATATATGTATATATATATATATATATATATATATATATATATATATATATATATATATATATATATATATATATATATATATTGTTTTAAATTTGATTTTTGAGAGAGATGTCTTGACTTCACAATGTGTTTTAAATATATATATTGCTTTAAATATGAATTTACAACTATATCGATTTCAGTTTTGTTGAAAAATCCACTCAGGTAGCATTACTTGGTGCATGTTTAAAAGTACTTAATTTTCAACTGTTAGGCAATTCAACTATTCAATGATATTCTTTTGGAGCAGAAACATCATTAGACATTTACAAGCACTTTTAGCTATCTAAGGCTGTAGATATAATTTGACATAATCATACAAATTACAAATGTTGTGCATTCCCCCTTGTTGTTAATAAAAGTTTTGCTTTCCTATCATCGTTGATTTTAACATTGCGTGCTTTAATTTTTGAATGCCATTGCTTTGTAAAAGGTTAAATTAAGGTTTTCTAACACTAAACTCATTATTATTTCTAGAACAAAATTTTCCCTAATAATATTGCTTACTAGAAATGATTTTCGAAATTCCAATAAATTTAAAAATTTTAATGCTTAACTTACTTTTAAATCCTTAAAAAAAGTAAATTAACGCGTATTATCCATTGCAGTATATTTTATGATTGTCAGGAAATAATTTAATTATGTTCTAATACTAATCTACTAAATAAAAATACAAATGTCACTACACCCACATAACTACACACGATTTTAAGGATTTAGCATTATCAATGGAAGAATGAGAATTTAAATCACATCTCTTCAAAACTCTTTTATTTATTAAGAACAATTATAAGCTATTAGTTGTTGTTCATTTAAAAAAGTTTTTCTATATAATACTAAGATTATGCAGAGTTAAAATATTAAAGGATGTTTTGTCATAAATCACATCTTATGAAATTATTAATAAAACCATAAATAATGAGAAATTCGAAAGTAATGAAGGAAACTCTTCATTTGAGATTAAAATGGGGAAAAATTTACGAATCTCTACTTTAATAGACTAACTATTAGTAAATTAATAGTTTACTTTAAAAACTGACACAAGTAGCTACTTTCATAATAACAATAAGAAATGGCTGACAATTTGATCATTAATGTTCTTGATGACCTCTGAAACAAAAAAGATATTCATTCTGGATGTTATAATTGGATAGACTATCGTAAAAAGTTGTACGTCATCGTAAAGGTCTTGCGGTTTTTGCTTTGTTGTCCAATGTTGTGATAAAAAGCACAATCCAATGATTTAAAAATCTATCCAATAATGATTTAAAAATCTATTAATAGAGAACAGGAATAAAAGTCAATCCTCCACTTTTACGGCTGGTATCTCCTAAAGCAAGAAAGACAAATAGAAGTGCTTAAGGAACTCAAGTAGACTTAAGAACAAGTTGTCAAAGTAGACTTATTAGAAGTTGCATCAAATCAAAGAATATGTCGAGCGCTTACAGAGAGTGCAGTGAACGAATATATTGAAAGGAAACGAATTTAAAAATTCATACTGTAAGATGGATACCTACGTCAAGCATTTACAAACTTTTTTGACATGACATCCAAGTTTTATCGCAAAAGGATTGCACAGCGAGAGACACGTTGCAGAAGGTACTGGATGCCGATGGTTTTGTTTTAAGGATTAAAAGTAAAACACACTTTCAATGAATCCCTTTCTTTTTGCCCATTAAAAAGAGCAAAAACTATTAGTTGTGACTCATAATTTTGTCTTTGGCTTTATTATTCAGTGAATGATTTAGAGTTATCTAACTCTATTCAGAATTTCTAATTTGTATTTGGAATAAATATTGTTTATTTCTTAATCTTTAACGAACTTAATCACTGAGGATTTTTTTTATGAATTTTTAATGAGCATGCTATAGGCATTGGTATATTCTTAAATATTTCAGTTTAAATATTGCTTTTTTAGAGCTTGGTAATGCAAAAAATATTTGTTTACTTAAAATATTTAAATAGAAATATTTCAGTAGAAATACAAACACAATTAAATTGTGAGCTATTTATTAGATTGGGGAATAAGTTGTTAGCTTTTTTACCAAAGTTTTTTATTTAAACAAAAAATAATATCAATAAGTTAATTAATTATATATTCGTCGTTGCTATTAACAACCTCTTCTCACCTCTCGACCAATTTGCTGATGCTATTCAGCCGAAAATCGCCTGGTCTGGTGTCAAAAAAGTTGTTGAGCCAATTTGCAAGGACATCTTTGTTATCGAAGGTAACGTCCTTCATATGGTTTGACAAACAGCGGAAAAAATGGTAATCGATCGGTGAAAGGTCCGGAGAATACGGCGGATGCTGAAGGACCTCTCATCCGAGCTCTTGTAGTGCAGCTTTGACGATTTGTGCAACATGGGGCCTGGCGTTGTCATGAAGGAGTAAGGTTTGACCATGTCGATCAAGTCTTTTCAGTCGAATAGCCTCATTCACGCGGTGTAGCTGGGCAACGTAGAGCTCCTTGTTGACTGTGGCATTCTTTTCGAGCATTTCCCAGTGCACCAAGAGGTCCTTAAAAACTGGATCAACAACTTCTTTGACACCAGACCAGGCGATTTTTGGCGGAACGGCATCAACAAAGTGGTCGAGATGTGGGAAAAGGTTGTAAGCACAGCAACGGCGAATATATAATTGATTAACTTATTGATATAATTATTGATATTTGTTTAAACAAAAGTCTTTGGTGAAAACTTTACGAACTTATTCCCCAGCATAATAAGTTGCTACATGAGAGTAAAATGCAACTAACAAAATAATACGAGAGATATTTCCATAACCATGTCTATCGCCAAGGACGCTGATCTATCGCCAAAGTTTTGTAATGTATCACTTTAGTTTAGCGATTGTGACAGTACATGATGTCCTAGATAATTTTTTGTCACAAGTTATTTTAATCGTTTGTTGATTACATTCTTTTTTAATGATTTAAAGTTAAATAATAAATGAAAAAATGCGTATAAGCTGAAATTTAAATGTGTTGAAATATATGAGGGAATGAAATTATTTACATAAAGATATATTTAACAAAAATCATTAACATGATTTTAAATAAAGAGAGTTGAATAAATATAAAAGTAGTATAACAGTAGAAGTGGTAAGAAATGTTATCTGCTTTGATTTAAGAGTTAATTCTAATTATAATATTCATTATGCCACCCACTCTGTCTAGTGGTCAGAGTGCCTGACTGTGGATTGGAAGGTCCTGAGTTCAAATCCCAGCTCGGGCATATGGATGTACTTTATCTCTCTCTTGTCTTGCTTTGTCCTTTCCTTATGTCTTCCTGTCTTTGTTCTTTCCTTGTATGAATGGGTTGTGAATGGTTGCCTATACCCTATGAACGGGTTCCTATGGCATGTGTGTACTGAGGATGTGGGATTCCACACCAAATTACCGTTCAGTTGGAAAAGTGGAGCAGCGCACCTCATGATGCCAGCTTAACTGGCACAAAACAACAGCAATATTCACTATAGAATTTCATTATACTACTTTTTTAAATTCAATTCTTTTTTTTATGAATTTAAAAAAATAGACATTTATATACTTGCGATTTGTTTGCAAATATCTAACTCACGCTTTTGTCTACTCGTTTCAAATAAATTATTCGGTATAACTAAATTAGTTTGTCAACGAAACATTGTTGCCACACGCACAATTTTAAGTATATTAATTTTCCTTTAAATCTTTCCTCCTCTAATGGAGACGCCAGCCTTTTTAACTGAAAGTCAATATTTTATTTTTTGAAGAATGAGATTTGTAAAGATCTTAGTGGTATTTTTTCTCTATCGAAAATCGATACAATAGAAGCATTGTAAAGATAAACTAAAAGATGTTGCTATGAGGCCAAGTTCAATAGCACCTATTATTGATTTCATATGCATCAGATGCAAGCATAAAAGTGAGTTTTAATTAACTTTCAAATTAAAGACAATAATTTATTTGCAAAGTACTGTATTGAAAGTAGCAATAATAAATGTGTGGTTTTACTGTTTAAATTTATATGCATATGAAAAACCTCGTTTATTATAATGCATTTTAATGGTCGACCATCAAAAATTGTCAATATAAAATAATACATTCCAGAAATGGTATGTATTTTAGATTAAAAATGTTATCAGTATTATGCGATTAATTAAAAAAAAAGTAAATTATTCAGTTTCCATTTTCCCCTGTGCTGAGATAATAGTACAGAAATTTTCAGAAATTATTGATGCAACAAAAAATTTCCTGCAGGAAATTGGTAAGAATTTAGTAATCCAGAAAACATTTGTCAGTAGACTTAAAATCTAAGATCATTTACATAAAATCTTAATACGTATGTATACACACACACACACACACACACATATATATATATATATATATATATATATATATATATATATATATATATATATATATATATATATATATATATATATATATATATATATATATATATATATATATATATATATATATATATATATGAATGAATGAATATTTTTGAGAGGCACATTTGAATATTTTTCACATAGTTAGAAAAATATTATAAAACATATAAATTCACCAAACATAAAACTATAATGCATATAATTAGAATATATAATGAGCTATATTCTATTTTGGGAATGCCGTCAGTCAAAACTAGTAATTATCCAAGTCTAATGTCAATGGTACTTATAAAAGTTTTACCAGAGTATTTTTTTGAAAAAGGCTATCTTTGAGCGTTATTTTTGAAACCAAGAGATCAATTATTATGATTCGTGGTATTGACTATTTTTTACAAGCAAGGACTTTATGGTAAACACCAATGATACATTCAGTTGCAACTATAGCAACCGGAGTTTAAAGGCATTTAAGTCAGTATAGCTTTATTTTTTTCATTAATAACGGTATTTCTTAGGTAAAAATTAATGTAGAAATATATGGGAGTATATAATATTATTTGTTAACAAAAGATCTTATTTTTTACCTCTTAATTTCGAAATTAAAGCGATTATTTTTTTCATTTTTAAACTGGGAAGTTTCTATTTTAAAATGGGAAGTGTTTTAGTAAAGCTTCAATATTTAAACATATATTCCATTACACTTTTGATGGATTGTATCCTTAGTGTATATTGTTGAGAGTTTTTTAATTGCCACAATCAAATTCCTTCATTGACATATTGTTGATCAGTAAACCATTGTGAATAAATAGCATTCATATGTTTTTTTGTGAAATATATATTTCAATTCCAATACTTTAATAGATATGAAAACTTTTTTTATTTCTTAAAATTTAATAATTTATTTTTAGAAATAAAAAAGTTTTCATATATTTAAACAGTTTCCTTTAAATTAAAATGTTGAAACAAGTATTATTCATGTTTTAATCGAAACAAACAATTTTTACTTCATTTGAAAAATAAAATTTGTTTAAATTTTACGCATAAATCTACCTAACTATTATTCAAAATGTATTTTTAAAATTTTTATAAATTTTGCTTTTGTGAGAAATGAATTAAGGCAGTGTACTGAAAATTCTCACAAAAATTATAAAAAATTTAAATAGAAATATTCATAAGATTCCCTTTAAATTCTTTTTGCCACTTTATAGAGCAAATATCCCATATTTGCTCTATAAAGTGGCAGAAAGTCTTATTTACTGAGAAGAAATATTAATGAAAAAACAGAAATTACTTAAAAAACTTCACTAATTTGAAACAATAAAATTATTCTTCGTAGAGGAACTAAATTTTTAATAATAAAGATTTAATTAACAGTTTCTGCTATCGAAAACTATAAGCTGAAAATATTTTAAGGACAAAATAACATTATATCTCGTAAAAACACTTACAAAAGTTATTTCAAACAAATTCCAATGAAATAAAAAATATCCAAACACATAGAATTTAAGTTTTTATTTCAGAATATATATATATATATATATATATATATATATATATTCTGAAAATAAAACTTAAATTTATGTGCGTTTGGATATTTTATTTCATTGAATTTATATATATATATATATATATATATATATATATATATATATATATATATATATATATATATATATATATATATATATATATATATATATATATATATATATATATATATATATATATATATATATATATATATATATATATATATATATATATATATATATATATATATATATATGTATGTATGTATATTGTAGCCAATGCAGAATAGCCATACTTTGTGCCAATGTGGTTAACACCCCCTGAAGAAGCTGGCCGTGTTGGTACTTCGTTCCATTTTCCTTTTATTCTATGTTTCTTTGAAATTTTTAAACAATATATTGAACACATCTTCCATTTGCTTATTATATTTCGTATTTTCAATTTATTATTCTTCATTTGATATTTGATTAATTTTATAAAAATTTACTATTAATTATATTTTAGTAATTCTATTTAAGCTGCTTTTGTGCTGAATGTATTACTAATGTATGATTTTTATATTTATTCTTGTATTCTTCAATTTTTGCCTCTGATATTTGTAATCAGGGCTTATATATATATAAACATACATTATCAATGAAGTATCTGCAGTTCCACTCCATTTTCGAAAAGAAATATTTCTTACACTAGTTTTTGGTCAAGATAACAGCTGAATAGCTTGTAATTTGGCTTTCAATTCAACACTTTTCAAGTTTTATTCCCATCTCAAATAAAGAAACTTATTATGGTTTAAGTTCCACCATAAAGTGTAGATTTTACTCTAGTTTGAACTCATATACATAAGGTCGTTGTGAAAGAGAAAACAAATTAACTACAGCAGCATTTAGTCGTATATTTAATATATAACCAATTTTTGATGATGTCATTGCTCACAACTGTACAACATTATTACCTAAAATGAGTAATTCTTAAATTTCCACCTTCAATTGATTTATTACAGTGAATTAACTATTTGCTAAAGTCATTTAAATTTAAAAAATTTCTATCCATTTAGTTAAAAAATATATTTTTAGTAATATCAAATTTTAGTGATATTTTATTTCATTTTACTTGATTTGTTTTTGTGTTATTCCTTCATTAACTAATAGTGTTATTTATTTAATTACGATATATTTATGTGTGTGTGATTATATTTCCTTTTCTGATAGCTTGAATAACCATGTGTGTGTGACTCCTCGTAATTTCGAATAGAAGTCACATTAGGAGACTAACATTTAAAATAGTATTCTTTTCATCATATTTCCATAGAGCATTTATAAATTGATGTGTTTGGTACAATTATTATGAATTTCGCTGCTGTAATCAATTGCCGTAAATTGAGAATGAACAAACTGCCTTTTTATAGGAGTTAAAATTTTTAGTATAGTGAAGCCTTATTTTACAGAAGCCTATTAACGCGTCCTTTAATTTTTTGTTAACTTATGCGTTCTTTATATATTTAGCTAATTTAGGTGTCCTTTATTTATTTAATTTACTTATACTAATTTTATTTTTTCAGTTAATTTATGCGTCCTTTAGTTTTTAGTCATTTTTTATTTCAATTTTTTCATTTCATGTAAAATACTTTTAAAGTATCTCCAAATGAGTTCAAACTTGAAAATGATTGCTCAATATATTTCAATTTACAGCACATTTCATGATACTGATTTTTTCCAGTTAACACTTCACTTTAAAATTGTTTCGGGTAAATTTAATATTTATAATTACAATTTAGTAATTTGATAATATTTTTGTATGTGTTTTGATTTCATCAATTCTTTTCAATAAAGCAAAACAGATATTTATTGAAATCAAACTGAAACACTTTTTAAAGCGTCATTACGGACGCTTTAGGTACTAAAAACTAAATACAGTATTCATTATCAGTGAATTTCTAGGAACAAGCCATCCTTACGATTTACTAATTAGGAATATAAATTACATGCTAATGCATTGGATCAATCATAGTATTTGAAACACGTCGAAAGTAAAAATAATAACTATTTATTTTATATTTAAAAAATTATATTTAAAGTAATGACTTACTGTTTACTATTTAAAACAACATTTTTATTGGTTATAAAATATTATTTTAGTTGAATCAAGCTTATTTTTTTTTTGCTTTTTTCGAAAATATATTTCCTTAAAATGCCCATTTGTCAAAAAATTTATTTTTTGCTTATAATTGTATGATTAATTCTGAATTAATTTAATTAGTTATTACAAAGGTCTTAAATTCCTTTTTTCAAATTATAAAGTTAGTATATTTAATTGTACTTTCTCACTCCAAATCTAAGAGTTTTTATCATAACCTTGCATGTAAACTTTTAGATTTGCTAAAGATTTTAGAGACACCTTTTTAATAATATTATCGATATTTATCTCAAAGTTAGCTCCTTATATAACCAAAAAATGTTTATTTCAAGGAGAACTTTACCTGAGAATTGTTCATGTAACATGAACTGGTCGATCATACAACTTATTATTTTCATTAAACTGGCAGGACACGAAATGTTGTGTAATACGTAAGAGAACTAGCACGCAACTTTATTTTACATACGTAAAGATGGCAAATAAAAATCGATTTTGTTAGTAATTCCAGTTTTATTTTTATCGATTAGCGTGATATTTAAAAAAACAGCTGAAGTATTATAAAAACCTCTACTCATACTTTCCTTTAAAACTCAATAAAAAATATATATTAAATTTAGAACCATTTTTCAAATATGCAAAATATTTCGAACATTAACCTATTTAAATATTTTATTGGTTATTTTTATGAATAAAAAGGGATTAAAGATTTATTATGAAATTTATGTACTCTTAAGTATCCCATTTAAGCGAATGCAAATAAAAGCTAAATATGTTAGAAAAAAAGAGAGGAATGTATTAATCATTCATTTTTACTGATGTGATTAATATTGAACCAGTCAAAATAAATAATTTTAGCAATATAAGATTTCGTATTTCTTATTATAAGGATTATAATTTATTAAAATAATTCATTTCATTTATATGTCATTGTTTTTTAAATTATTCATTCACTTTTACTTGTGTAATTAAAATTAAACTAGTAAAAAAATAATTTTAGCAATGTAACTTATTACAATTATTATAATTTATCAAAATAATCCATTTTTTATATGTCATTGTTTTTAAATTGTTAGTAATTTTAGAATTATTCACTTCTTATTGGCACCATAATTTTTTAATCGTATTTCATATTATTGTAAGATACGGTACAATCAATTCAACTCCATTTAGTGTAAATAATAGAAGCTACTGCATTTTTGTTAGTCGATTACAAATAGTAAATACGATCACCCTGGGGCCTGAGCAGAAACCAAGCGCGTCGGCAGGTGGTGGATCACCGAACGTCCTGTAGGAATGACAGGATAGCCTTGAATATAAAATCAGAGGCCGCGAACCAGCTCCCGTGAACCCTGGTATTATGAGACCCGTGCCTAGGGCTATTTGGCACCGCGGTAATGGTGTCTTACGGAGCTTCTAGTTGCGTGGCGAAATTCTAGAGCTTTTTTGCCTTGCCCAGTAACTCAGGCTATCCTGGGTGGACTGTTATATTACCTGAGCTTATTAATTGTTATCTTGTGCCTGAAAAGACACAAGAAACAACTAACCTTTCTGCATTTGCAGTTGAAGCCTCTGAAGTAGACATTGTTTTAAAAGACAAGGGAACTCAGAGACAATCTAGTGAAAGGGCATCAATGAATCCTTCACAGGAGGTAGAAATGACTTCTAAACCATCTTTTTCTGGTGAAAGTCGGGAAGTTATAGCTAGCATGACTGACTCTCTGACCAGATGGGACTGTATCAGCAAGACCCTATCTGCTGGAAATGTCATACGCAAGAGAAAACGGCAGAGCATATCATTTACGAATGCGAGGCTCTTGCCCTCCCTAGATTAACTTCTTTAGGCATCATCCATACTAGAGAGTTACGCCTAGATTCCATTAAAGGGTTATCGGACTTTATTAATAAAGTGGGTGACCCGAGCAACTAGAATAGGAAACATTGGGCTTGGAGTTAATGGTACAAAATGCTGATAAAAGCAGAGGTGCCCAATGATATACAAACCCGACTCTAAGAAGAAGAAGAAGAAATACGACCACATTTTAGTTTTTCAAGTTTGCTTAAATTTCTTTTATGGAGACAAAAAAAAAATAAATAACTATCGCACTTGTACTTTTCATTTAATTGAAGATTATCCATTAAAAGTCGTTCATTATGTATTATTAAAAATTATCCTATTTAATACACGTGCCACAAAAATATCTTTTACAAACAGCAACTTTGATATAAAATTATGTACTTACCAAAATTATGTGTATGTTGCCATTTAATGATTCTCTTTCATAATTCCATCAGTAAGCAATCTGCACTAAATATTTTTAATGCATGATCATTGCTAACAAATAATTCTTTTTCTTATAACTATAATTAATAAGTATGGCTAATAATAATTAAGTTATGGCTAAATTCTATTATAATAATTGTTTATTCTGGTATAGTTATCACTTTTCTTGATTTTTTATGGCTTTAATAGTTTTATGACCCATCATCAAGAATATTAGCAGAAATTCTTTTTATTTTTTGACGAAATCGCTTGCGGTTTCTGAATGATATAAAACTGCTTTGTGACAATTTTAGAGGTTTTACTTTCTGTTTCACATATAGCTTATGTAATTAATTAAACACATTAAAAGTGAAAATAATTTCAAGCATCTTGTGTTTTAATTTTAGCCGGGCAGGTGCAGCAGGATTTAAAGGAAGAAAGCAATAATGAATCTGATATGAGCAAAAAAAATTCATAAACAATGGCTAATAGTGAATTTTTTGATGTATCATCCGAGGTAAAATTCTACACCGATTTTAATTTAAATTATTACTAATTCTTATTATTAGATAAATGGTTATCACTTTTGTAGTTATTATTTACCCAACTTTATCTTCTCTTTTAGGTCTCTAGTGAGGAATTCATTGTTGAAGAAGTGCCTTTGTTAGTGTTTCGTGTCATTGGTTGCACTGTAGTCACTTTGTTAGTGGGTTTTACTATTATCATCTATGTCACGGCAGGGTAAAAAAATTCATACGTTATTTTAGCTATTTCTGTAGGAGGTTGCAAAACAGTGCCCTGAAAAATTTTTAAGTTGTTAATTTTCTAAAAATTTATATATGTGTCTTTGTATGTATATAGGAAACGTAATAGATTTTTGCAAAAGGCAAAGTACCATAATAAAATGAATAATGATCGAAAAATTCATTGATATGGGAAAACAAAATTAAAGAGTATTTATATTTTCTTTCGATTAAAGAAAACAAAATGATTAAAAAAGGACGTATAAGTTGTGCTCTCGTGTCAAACTAAGATGTCTTGTACAAATCAAGCAAAAATAATTAGACAATGAAACAAAGGCTCTATAATATAAAGCTCTGCATTTCGTAATAAAGATAAATATATTCATTCAGTGATTGTTATGACAAAGCATTTAGTAATTTATTAAAAGAACTGCGTCTTTACAAATGGGTTGTACGGTGGCATTGATGGCATCACAATATGTCGAATGGTATCCTTCAGTTCCACCAAAGTGATTAGAGAGTTCTGATTTAAGTATCTCAAGCAAAGTCTAATCACCCTGAAGGATGAGTAAATTTATGCCTTCTGCTTATCATCCAATTTCAGAAGTGATTTGAACGAGGAATGTCTTTTCTGAACGTACAAAGTTGCATTTGGCACCACCCTACATTGAAGAAGACAGCAAATAATACACGTATTTTTTGTTTCAATATAAGCACAATCTAGTCTCACAATAGTTTAAGATTATTTTAAAGTGACGAAATAGGTTTCTTAACTGAACGGCACAGGTTCCGTATAATCCATGATGCCAAATTCTGAGATTGGCGATTTTTTTAAGAATTTTCTTATGTATCTGGCAACATCGTTTTTATTACGTCATACATATGGAAACCTATAAGAATTATACAGAAAATTCTATTTTAGTAACCCTAGTATTTACGCCATCGTGCACGTCCCGATACGTCATCTTGGCAACATTTCTTCATCGCCAAAAAAATTCAGAATTGGGAATCATGGATTATACGGCACCTGTGCCAACTGGACATAGTACAATGCTTTTTAAATATGGAAGAAACCAGGCAGAAAAATTCAATTAAACTTTTCCGTACAATTATAGGAGGAGAATATTATCGCTTAATCGTGTGCCCTATGGAATTCGATGTCATACAGTTAGGAGAATTTTGCACGTTGACTGTAAAATGCAAGGAAAATGGTCTTCATCCATCTGCACGATGTTCAGCAACCACTGAAAATTAACATTTCATGTATATAAACGCCCATGTTACAAAGGTTCCCTTTTATCAAACTCTTCTGATAAAATAACTAGTAATGTGCTTTTATCTTGTATAGATGCAAATTTAAGATTGTCTGAAGAATGAATCAGATCGATATCAGACCATTATTCTTCTAACTTTTTGAGCATTGCAACTCTTCATTGGTGTTGTTCTTGTTACATCCTCTAAGACTATTTGTACAACATGGAAACGGTCAGGGCTGAGTAGTAGTCTGTCCTCGTGTACAATCTTCTAAACTTCCAATCTTCTCTAAACAGCTTTAAGTTTAAAGTTTGCATAATCCACGTTTAAAGTTTTATGAATCCACGCTATTACCTATACGCGTAAAATATAATTCTTACGCATTGAAAAAGGCATGTTTAGTAATTAAATTGATCTACAAATACAATTTAAAAATCTATAAATGTTATTGAAAAAGTTTATTTTATAATTCTAATATAAATTAGAAATAGTCTTTGTAAAATATTTTGCAGAGGATTCATATTTTGTTTCCAGAATATTTTAATGTATTTCTTCAAATAAATTTAAGTATGAGAATATATGCATATTTAATTGTTTATTTTGCAGAAAATGTAAGTAAATATCATTCAAAATGAGATAACAATGATATGCATCTTATATGTTATGTATGATACTTTTCCTTTTTTCATTTAGAATGTTCTATGTTGATTGCTTGGCTCAAATATGTTGCGAATCTTGTATTTTTGTAGCTTACATGCTTATACTTCTTACAACTACAGAACCATTTAAAATAAATTCAGTAGGTATTCATTGTATAATTTATATGTAAAAAATTTCTGAATTAAGAGATTATACAAAAACAATTTTCCATTTTAATTTTATTAAATAGTAATAAGCGTTAAGTAAAGAAAAATTTGAAATGAAATTCTCAAAATACAGAATTTCTAAATTAGTGTAGTTTGATGTTAGCAAATATCAGAATTTTAACCTTAAACTGTCTTCTATATTTTAGAAAAAATAATTTATTTTTACGTATGTGTTAAATGAATGTATTTTTTACAATATATTAATTTGTGTTAAAATGAGTTAATTAATTAATTTCAAATCACAATACATATTTTTTTATTAATTAATTTGATTTTAACTCATAAATCTCATTCATTTTTATATAAGTATTAATGTATTTAACCTATTCTCTCTCAAATTTTAAGTATTTCGTATATTTGGTTATAGCTCAAAGTAAATATTAAGTTCATATAAAATTTTAATTAAAAAATTAATTTGTCCATCTTCAAAGAAAGCTGTGTTTATTAATGAATTTAAATTGTATTCTATTTTTGTTTCTTTTCAGGAACATACTTTAAATAATTTTGTTTAAATTTCATTCGGATACTCATTATAATTATTCCGGGAAGTATTTATGCAATGAAACATACGAAATAAAATTCTTTATAATAAAGAATTTCCTTTCTCTCATTAGAAAAATTGGTTTTCCAATTTTGATTTTCAAATTTGAATATTTAATATTACAACTCAACAACGTTATGGTAGAAAGACGCCACTGCTTCTTAATCACATTTACAAGATAAACAAGAAATTTTTTGTCATTTTTAATGACCTAAAAGAACATGACCTACAGAAAGTGTAGCCTACTGTTAGTACTCGAAGTAATCACCATCGGCATCCAGCACCTTTTGCCTGCTGTGAATCATTTTACGGTTTATTTATATAATTCGGGAATTTTGGAAGCAAAGAAATCCATGAGTGCTTGGCGCGAATCTGCTTCATTAGTGAAAGATTTTCCAAGAAGATGATTGTCCAGGGAGTGGAAGAGATGGTAATCTGGTGGTGCAAGATCAAGTAAGGAAGGAAGATGACACAAAGTCTCCCAATCGAATCGCTGTATGGTATTCCTGGCCACTCGTGCCACAGGCGGGCTCGCATCATCAGCTAAGAACAATACACCCTTGCGATTGACTAGTGCTGACTTCTGTTGCAATGCCTGTTGCACACGTTCTAATTGCTGCAAGAATAGGTCTGCTGTGATTGTTTGGCTTGTTGGTAGTAGCTCATAGTGAACCACTTGACAATTAATTCACCACAGACACCAGATTCATCTAAGACGAAAAAATCACGTGAGCTAAATTTGTGAAACCCTTGCCTTGCCGTACGTTCATTCCTAACACTATATCCGAAAGCTTGACATATTTAACGACTTAGCTGATGAACCCGCATTGAAGTCGTGAAGCAAACAACACTAAACGAGCTCCTTCGACATTTGTCTTCACTGCTAACAAGTTACGATTGATGAATGTGCGCAGTGGACCTGCTTTTGTAACGATTGATATTTTTTTCCTGCTTTTATGACGACTGACTGGTGTCGCAACCACAGCATACATACACTAATTTGCATACTTCTTCCCACTTCATTTAAAAGCAACGTGAAAACGACGAGAACTTTCTTGCTTTCGTTGTATAACATTAACACTAAAATTTTCAAACCGATTTTGAAACTCGTCCGGGATATTTTTCCAATCTTAGCTATAAGCTTATTTGTGTTTAAATGAGAATCTCAAAGGAATGTTTGCTCCAGATTTTAAAGTTATATATACGAATGTTTAAGAATTTTCAATGTATCATTCTCCAGCCTTAACACATTTCTTTTTACAAATTTTGCTTAAAAACTACTTACCTCAATCTAAATATTAATAAAAACGGCATTAATATTCTCATTAATCAAATATTTTGAATGAAAATGACATCCACACATATGATTTTTTTTAATATAAAATCTAGAAAACATAACTAAGTTAGGGAAATAGACTGAATGTTCGGTCAAGTTGAAGAATTATTGTTTGAGAAAATAAACTGATCAATCTTGATGAATGACAAGATGCATTTTCATGGTGGAATACGAATCTTTTAGTATTCGCTTCTGAAAGAATTACAGGGAGGTATTTAGTAAGCAGTCACAATGTACTAACCGATTGGTTAGTGCTCCGTTCTCAATATCAGAAAGTAGTCAGTTCGAATCCCGGCTTAACCGAAGATCCGTCGTGTATACTAAAGGTGGCAGGACACAAAATAGGTCGTGGTCCCAATTTCCTCCAAGTGAAATATCTGGAAGTGGCAGGCCATGTCTTGGGGTCTTCTACTTGATTCTTGCTTTAAAATCATGAAGACTTCATTTGGCTGCTTCTATTTGGTAGAGCCCAGTTCAAGGTCAGGTACACGGAAGCATTTTGGTGCCACAACAACAATAATATACTGACCTTCTCTCTTGATAACTTTGACTAACCTTGTACTTCTAAGGAAAGCTGATTGTATTATCTTTTTATAGCCGCGGATATAAAATCCCATTCAAAGATACATGCTTTATTTTTTGGAATGTTTGAAAGTCAAAAACTTTTATATATATTTTATCACAAATTCCTATCTTAGAAATAATGGGGCGAGGTGAATTTTTTATTGCTCACTTGAATTATTATGGGCAACCCAATGGCAAGTTACCATCTTACAAATAGGATTCCTCATGAATAATTTTATCTGAGAAGGTGGACCTAATGTTTAAATCCTTCCATATAATTTTATTGATACAGCATAACTCATTAATTTATATTTTCTGAATAGTAAATACATTATCGTAGATTATAGCAACGTATGGCAGTGTTTTTTTCATCCTGAAGAGAAGTGAGAGCCTTGTGAAATTCTGTTAACCGTCTGAAATTAGTAGCACGATGATAGACATTCATTTCTAAATGCTGAGTGTAAATGTTGAATGCATTCTTCTTGATTTATTCCTTTAAACTAATAGAAAATCATATTCTGCCAATTTTATTCTTTTGTTAATTCTATTTTTTCTTCTGTCCAAAATTTATTCTACACTAAACTACTGATAACTGAACACGAAAAGATCACCTATGAGAAAAACAGTTCACGCTTTAAATTTAACCGTTTTTTATCCCTTTACAAACGCGCGTCATAAAAATTTCAGAATGGCTCAAGCTTATGTTAGTAAACTTTTAAAAAATTGCCATGTTATATTCGAGATAGTTTTATGGGGCATCCTGAATAGTTGTTTTAAAACTGAATAATGATTTTTTTTCTTTTTTTTAAAGAAATCTTTCCAACCTAGAAACACAACTTTATATCTAAATATGAAACTTATTCTAACTAAATATGCTATTAACCATATTACTCATAACCATATTTATACAGAATAATTAAATTGTTGTAGAATTTCATAAATATTTAAAAATTAAAACAAACATAATTACCTGTAGCTCATGAATTCACTATTGGCTCATAGATTGTTTTCTGACTAACGCATTTTATGATTAGCTTTTTGACTAATTATTTTGACAAGTTTTAATATATTTAACTCTTTTTCAAACATTGTATAATTAATAGTATTTGCACTACTAAAATTAATTACTGAACTACTACAAGACCTAAAATTTAACCCTAGTGCTCAGTGTTTTAAAATTTCGATAAATCCAAACTTCTCAAATTTACATGAAAAATTATCAAAGTAAACTTCTGTAAGAAAATATTACATTTTCTCACAGAAAATAGAATATTCTTTTGTAGAATTTTCTTATAGAAGGTTATTACACATTACTATATTTTATTAAAAATAAATAAAATATAGTTTGAAAATATAAAAAAATATGGAAAACATTTCCCATATTTTTATAGGAATTTTATAGGTGATATTAAGATGATATTTCTTTGCACACGTTTTATAATATAATATTTATATTTCTTATTAAATATGATCTAAGACGGAAACAGATTTGTCACTAAAAATATCTTCTATTTTATTCATTTAATCTACTTACTTTTACTTAAATTACATTCATTAGATTTTTTAATCAACCCAAGTTTTATTCCCTTCATTTAAAACTACATAAAAAATAAATATAACAAAAATATATAATCAACATTTATAGTTCACATTTCAATTATCTTTAAGAGAAGTAGAAAAATACATAAATTATAATTATAATGCTATATAATTACGTTAATTTAAATTTGTATGTTTGCATGAATAATATTGATATATTTGTTTGACAATTTACTGATTTAATTTCTAAATTTAGGCTATGTGCTTGACCATTTCTATATTTTTACAACTGTTTTTCGTGAGTGCGTCGTTGTTTCTTCTCCTGGAAGTTCTATGCATGTGCCAAGTTCATCTGTCTTGCTTTCCGAAAATTGTACAAACCTCCACTAAAAATGTATTATTAGTTGGATGGTGTGAGTATAATTATTGTAAATTCTATAGTTATGTTTATTCATTCTTGCTAAATATATATCCTTATTTTAAATATTTTTATTGCAGTATGTCCGGTATTGATAACGGTCACATCTGCAATAGTATGGCATAAGCAATACACTACAAGAAGAAAGTAAGTATTCAGTATAAGAAGGACTTTTATTATTAGGTAAAGATATCTCCATTTTTAAATCTGAAGGAAAACTATACTTATAAATTCAATGTCGTATAATCTGGTTTGCTGATAATATGAGTGAGATTATCACCTGGTCTGGTGTCAAAGAGGTTGTTGAGCCAGTTTTTAAGGACCTCTTCATATGGTTTGACAAGGAGTGGAAAAGATGGTAATCGGTCGGTGAAAGGTCCGGAGAATACGGCGGATGTTGAAGGACCTCCCATTCGAGCTCTTGGAGTGCGGATTTGACGATTTGTGCAACATGGGGCTGGTATTGTCATGAAGAAGTATGGTTTGACCGTTGATCAGGTCTTTTCAGTCGAATAGCCTCATTCACGTGGTGTAGCTAGGCAATGTAGAGCTCCTTGTTGACTTTGGCATTCTTTTCGAGTATTTCCCAGTGCACCAAGGGGTCCTTAAAAACTGGTTCAACAAATTCTTTGACACCAGACCAGGCGATTTTTGGTGGAATGGCATCAATAAATTGGTCTAGAGGTGGGAAGAGGTTGTAAACAGCAACGGCGAATATATAATTGATTAACTTATTGATATAATTATTGTTTTTTGTGTAAATAAAAGTCCTTGGTAAAAACGCTACTGCGAACTTATTCCCCAGCCTAATACATACACGCACGCACACACACATCGATTTGCAGTTATATATAGTGCGTTATTGTATTCATTGACTGGGAAAAATGATCAAATAATCAGAAGGTTATGATTAATAAAACAGAAAAGCTTATGTTTGAAATAAAGAAAGAGCTACATTGAAAATAGGAATGTATACATTTAGTTTTTGGAAAATTAAATTTAATTTTTTTATTTATCATGGTAAGATTTATTTTTTAAAGGATTTTACAAAAAGCTATAATTTTTTAGTCGATTCCGTGTCATTATAAAAAGTTACATTAAAATCTAATCCCCAAAGTATTAGATAATAGGGTTAGATTTATATAGATATCATTCGAATGCATTGCCCAGAATATTCTCATATTTAAATCCCATAGAACATGTGTGGGATGCTTCGAGGAGACGATATGAGGCACGATTCGTGGAACATCCAACAGCTGAAACAAGTGATGGTTGAATAATGGGTACTCTTACCTCCATTACTGATGGACAATCTGAGGATGAGTCTGAGGATAGAGAGACGGTGAGATGCAATCTTTGCAGTGAGGAAAGAGAGCATATCCCACACTAACACGGACCTGCACGTAGTTCTTCCTTTTGGACTCTCATATATAACGATACTATGAGTTCAATAAAGCATTTTTTTATTTGGATCCAAAATAGATGCACTATATTCCTTCTTTGCGCAACTATGCCTTCGTCATTGTATGGTAAAAAATGCTATCTCTCATTTTTTAATTTCATGTCTTTCAGATGATTTCTTGTAGAGTTGTGGTAAAAGGGGAAAAATATCTGTTGTTTACGGTTTGCACACTAGTGTATGTAAATAAATCTCTTGTTTTCTTTCTCTGTTGAATTTCTTTGGCGTTGAATTGAGAGTGATGTGAGAATTGTACATCAGCCCGGTGATCTCAGAATATTTTAAAACACAGGCTGTGTTTCATTTTGAAATTTTGATTAAAATTTTAATTTAAACGTTATATTTACACTGATTCGAAGACTGTGTAAATTAGCATATGTTGTAACATATGCAATAATTCAGAAATCTGCTGGATTCAAGAATGGTGACATGTTGCTCTTTACCCCCTTTTAAAATTTTCATCCATGCGTAACCACGGGGATATTTTTAAAGCTTTGTTGTGGACGGCCTAATGGGCTAAGATTGTTGTAAGGCAATATAACGTCCACCGAATAATTGCCATCCGAAATGACTTCTCACAGATATCGTGTTCACATGTCGCAACTCGGAAAACCATCAATTTTCCACCCACCAGACACGCATGTAGAAGACAGAAGCGCAGCATCCTTTCCACCGATTCGTTAAATAGATCGAACAGTAATGTCTTCAAAGTGAAATGATATCTCTGGAAGTGGGAGTTCAAGTATAGAGACTTCTGATTTTAAAATGTAAAGACTTAAACCAAACTGCTTCCATCAAACTGACATATCCCAATTATGATCTAGGTACACGGAAATATGACGGTGCACATATTACTGATTTTGTCCTCATCCACAATACACAAGGGACTGTAACTTCATTATTTGAGCTTTGTCTAAAGAGTTATTTGACAAGAAAATTTAGATATGATGTATTTGGCCTTCTATGAGTAGTTAAATAATAGCTGGAATTGAATTTGGTACACAATACTTAGATGATCTGTCTATTACCACTATCCCATGGTAAGCCTAACCATTGGCGAGAAAAAAAATGCATTTCTGCATTTTGTAAGTAGTAATGATACTATTTTTTCCTAACTTTTGAAAAATTATTATTATTGCTCATTGCTGCGAACGTGATTTTGGTTTTTCCTATACATCGCCAAATGCATAGGAAACACAGATGGATAACTTCTCCAAAAACAGAATTATTGGCCCCTTAGAATGTGACTGCATGCAGATATCAGTATCTGAAAAACTCAAAATCAAGCAGAAATTATCTTTAGACTTTGGATATTGTTCCAGGAAGATAGAGACGTTAATAGATGGTACAGCATGAACTGTTTTGGAATTACAGCGCAGAATGGCAATTTTTCAACCACTGCCAAAAAGCTAGATGCAATATAGCAGCACACCTGCCCCATCAGCTGTCTACAATCACGTGTAATATAGTTTTGAAACTGACGACTAACACAGTTTATATGTTCCCAAATCTGTCTTGACAAATGTGTAATTGGGAATGAACCTAAAGAAAGAACATGTGGTCTAAAATTTTTCACCGTGTGCATGCGAGATATTTACCAAGTTGCACAGGTTTAACTTGTAATCTGATTCACATTCGACTATTATACAGAAAATGTTAGAGTTCCGAAACCATTAAGACATCATAAAACAATACTGTTATGGTGCTGCAGAAATGCTCTTTTAGGATGGAATTATTTGAAGTTCCAAAAAAAAATATCCGCATGGTTGTATTCGAAGGTTATATTTACATGGATATCATTCTATAACAACATGGTTGCGTTTGCTACGGAGTAGCATGAATGCAGAATTTGTATTTATGGATGAAAATGCTTATCCTTATAGTTCAAACATCGTAAAAGAAATGCTTTCAATATTCGAATATCACCCATTTGGATATTGAATTTGTTCATTTCACTTCTAATAGAATATGTGTAGAACATGTTTGGACGATGAGTTGTAACTCATCAACCACCTCCTGCAGCTAAATTGGATCTTCGGATCAATGCAGTACCTTTTAAGGTCAGCTAAGTAATTTCATACTCATCATGCTTGCATGTTGTATGAACAACAAATGGGAAACATATCTTAGAAATGATCTTACCATTCATTGATACTGTTAGGTTTTTCTGAAAGAAAACCATTTTTCAATTACTCCAGGAAGCATACATTTATAAATGCTATCATACATATACTACATTTTTATTCATTTTTTGTTACATAAATGGTCTTCATGTATACATCAATTTTGTTTCGCTTCTCAAACGTTATTATACAACTGGCTATTAAATTATTGACACAAATATTCCTTAATTTGCGTCTTTGCTTTTTATAGCACACAAATTATCCTTTTAGATAATCATTACACTGAACTTTCAGGCTTTATCCTGATTACAACTGTGCATATTAAATATCTATATATAGTTCGCAAGAATCATTCTACATCATTACAAATATCCAAAACACAGCAGTTCTATGGAGGATTATATTAAAATTTTTAATAGCTTTAATAGTACTTACCAGCAATTTCTCTTCAGAAAGTGAAATTAAATTGATATAAACAGCAGTACATATTTAATATAACCTAAAAATACTCAAAATGTTGCTTCAAGAATCATAAAACATTTTTCATAAGTTGTATAAAATGAATGTTTTAATTTTGATACAATATTTTAGTATTCAACTTTTCAAAATTTAAAATATTAAAAATTAGTTTGCATATCATTAAGTGATTGTTTTTTAAATATAAAATGAAAAATAATCTTTCAAATATAAATGAAAAATTCATGTCACTAGATTAAAATTAAGGATAAAATTATTTATCGAATTTTATTTTCAAAAAGAATTCATACTGCTAATGAATTACATAATACAAATCAAAATTAGATGTCGTCTGCTATCTCTATTAAAAATCCAATACCTAATCCTTTCTTTTCAAATCAAACAAGATACTTTCATTTCCGTTTTAATTAACTAAGCAAATAAAGTTCTTTTAGAAAAAAAGAATTTAAAAAATGTCCTTAAAATGACTTGTTTTCTTCTCGTCAATATTGACAAAATTGTCGAATTGCGTTTCAACTTAACATATCACCGTATCTTTTTCTACAATATCGCGTGAGGTATTATTAGAAATAAATTAAAGAAAAATATTTATACCACAAAAACAAAAATTAATTTCAGGTTGGTGCGCTAAACTTGATAGTTCTTTAATTTATATTGTGTTTTCAAATGAGAGAAATTGATCGGAAATTTAAAAACATTCCTTTAAAAAAAACTATTCTACGCTTATTAAAAAATTTTCTGATAAATGCTTTTGATTTGAATAATAATAATTAATGAGTGAATGAAATAACTTCTAAAGTTCCTTACAGTATGCATTTCAGAAACTAAATTAACGATTAGCTTACAATTTTAAATTTTCAATGCAGAATACATGATTATTTTTTTAAATAAAAGTTATTAAAATAGTAATATGCTTGTATATTTTGTCCATATTTTTTACATTATGGAATGCAAAATTTGATTTAAAATAAAAAATGAATAGTTATCAAATAATACCTAAAAAACAATTTTGATAACAATCAAATCTAACAAAAATAATTTCAGAATTTAACTAAACATAAAATAAATAATTAAAGTATTGCAATATATATATGTGTGTGTGTGTGTGTGTGTGTGTGTGTGTATGTGTGTGTGTGTGTGTGTGTGTGTGTGTGTGTGTGTGTGTGTGTGTGTGTGTATATGTGTGTATGTGTGTGTGTGTGTGTGTGTGTGTGTGTGTATATAGTGTAGTAGATATGTATTATGCTTTTATTCTTATAAAGACCATAACCTTGAAATTCTTATATAGATGCCCTTATATAAATCATTTTTCTTTTTCATTAGAAGTCACACGGCACAAGATATATTCTTTTTTTTATTAAAGTAATTTTTATAATGGTTCAAATTAATGGATTTTTTTTATGTTAGTTGCTGGCTACGCACTGATCAACCCCCATATTGGCCGACTCTTATTCCTATGATGACTTGCTCCTGCCTACAAATCATACTCATTCTTGTCATAACAATATGTCCAGTGCCTGCAGCAGTATCGGAGGAAGTTTATAAAAGAGCAAAGTATGACATTTTAATTTTTTTTTGTAAGACTCATAGAAAATATCTACGCGAAAATGATGGTTAATTTAAAATATGATGAAAAATATATGAAATTTCTTTTGATAATTGAATAAAATGGCAAAATATTTTCGTCAGCGTTCTAAAAATTTAAAACGGTTAGCTTTCATTGCATTATGTAGCTGAAAATTTTACAATACAGTGCTGCCATCTTCTGAGAAAATATATTACCTTTAAAAAGGAAATATTTACAAATAATTCTTGTTATTCTGAAATTGCTAAGTGTATCGATAAATAAATAGTCTATTTATTTAAGTCCATAGATATTTTATTTTCATATAAAACAATTGTAATTTTTATGAAAATGATGTCTGTTTAATTTTATTTTTGCAAAATTTCATAGAAAAGTGCATATTTTTCACATAAATATAGTAACTTGTTACTAATATAGAAACAATACTGTTGATGAAAATAAATTTTCCAAAAACTCTAGGTTCAAAAAGTATTATACTGTTTTGTTAAAAGAATTATATTATATGTTTAATGACCTTCTATTTAACATCATTATTTTTTTTAGTGAGAACTTCTTGAAATTAAAAAAATTATTCATTTGGTAGTTAATAACGCAATACTTATACAGGAAATTTGTAATGATGAAAATTAGCTGAGAAAAGAGTATTCAGATTTGGAAAAAAATAGTGAGAATAATTTGAACTAAAAATTGTTAAAATGATTTATAGTATACTGAATAATAATAGTTTATAAAGAACAATTCTTATATTAGAAAATGAAGCATCAATTTAAGATAAATGTGTTCCTAAATCATACCGTTGTATTTACTAATTAGTAAATTTCCTTACTTAAAAAATATATTTGAAACTTCATATTAATTGTGTTGAAAATAAAATTTATTGTATTAAAAAACAGAGCTTACTTAAGAAAAGTGATTTTTAAATTTTCGGGTACTAATTTGATTGTTTTAAAATCAATGAATTTTATGTACTTACAATTTCAAGTGAAATTCAAACTCGCAAATTTTTTATTGTAAACTGTTATGAAGCTACTAAGTTTCATAACTTTTTTCTCAAATATTAAAGACATCAATTATTAAAATATTGTCTTTAGAAACATTGTAAAGAAAATGCAATTTCACATACATTTAATATAATTTTTTATTAAAAATCATTATCTTAAAAGATCATTACTTTCGCTAATTACTACCAATTTTATGTGTTCATAATTTTTAGAGAATAATAATTAAGAAGTTTTCTCGTGAAATAAAAAGAATATTTTTGTTATTTATTATTACTTTTCGTTGATATTTCGCATGTGTTTGTGTGAGATCACACACTTCTCGCTCTAATTAATCTTGAATAAAATAATCATTTTTAACATTTTAGAGATCTTAATTATTTTATGCTCTATATTTCTAGATTAAATTTAAATTATAATAGATCTAAATTTTCCATGCTTGATTATTATAGTGAAATTATTATTAATATTAATTTGATAGTTCATTACTTCGATGTTTACAATCATTAATAATTTTTATAAGCATTAAGCCATTTCATTGCTTATAAATAACTATGTATATATAACTAAGATATTCAATTTTTAATTTAAGATGAATGGTATTTCAAAAGAATTTTAAAAAATTATTCTTTTACTTATTTTAATAAGCTTTCAATTATTTCATTTTTAATGTAACCGATGAGTTTTAGGTTGGTGTTGTATTATTAATTATTGTCAGAAGATGGCAGCACTATAGAAAGATTTGTTGATTTTTGAAACTGCAACTGAAGTTTTTAAAGATTTAACAAAATATTCAAAATTTATTTCGAAAATAGAAATTTAAAATAAATTTTTAAAATAATTATCAAAATTTGATTTTTACGAAAAATTTTATTCATTATCAACAATACCATCAGTGTAAAATCACAAGTAAAGTCTTTAAAAAAAATTAATACATTGTAACAAAAATATAATTTTTTAAAACTTTATATTTTACTTTTATAATTTTCAAAAAATAAATCACGTGATAAATTTATCAATTCAATTTTTTATGTATGTAGCTATATTTTGTTTATTTTATAAGATTCATGAACATATTTCTCTGCTCTAATAAGAAAATGCAAAATATTCGCACGTTTAACGACTACTTTGCTTTTAGATGTTATCGAACTACTCGATGGGCATCCGCTTTCATCACCGTGATGCTATGTTTGTCCTGGTCTTTTGGTGTTCGAGCTTACCACACAGGAGAAGAAACATTTTTTGCTGCTTTCACAGTTGCCAGCATTTTCTTAGGAGTCTGTATTTTCATTCTTAGGATATCAACGGATGAGGAGGTAACTTATTATGCCTGTACATGTTTCTTAATCATTATTTAAAGATATAATTAATTTAAAGAATAAAATTAGGGGTAAAACAGGTCTAATTCTTCCATTGTTCATTATGGTATTTGATAATAATTTTTAATAATGGAACTATTAGAACTTATTACACCTGGAAGAAATCTGATAATATTATCCATTCCTATTTTCACGCCTTCTGTAC
Organism: Latrodectus hesperus; assembly: GCA_037975125.1. Lineage (NCBI taxonomy): Eukaryota > Metazoa > Arthropoda > Arachnida > Araneae > Theridiidae > Latrodectus > Latrodectus hesperus. The sequence goes on from CM075856.1 coordinate 23,755,409, forward strand.
CATGTAATCGAATATGGAATATAAAAAGGAATTAAATTTTTATCAAACAACTAAGCAAGTTTCGATTGCCAATGTAGAAGTTTCTTCAAGTATCAAAATCTCTTAATAGCAATTATGAAGAAAGCATCATTAAAATGCATCAAGCTAATCAGCTACTTTCTCGGAGGGAGCAAAATAATTCATAATCTAGTTTTTTCAGAATATTGATAATTATTTACCTCTTAAACTAAAGCTGCACCACAACTGGAAAATGAGAAACGAATCCATTAAAATATTGCATTCTATAATACATAAAGAACAGCTTTGGAAATGATTAATAAAGTATTATTGAATTTCCTTTTGAGAGAGAACTTTCTTTCTCCTCGGAGGATTTTTCACAGATGTTCAAGGGAGGACACTAACTTGTTGCAAAGGAGGAAACTCGGAAAACTCCCAAACTTTTTCTCCAATAAATGTGCATGCAGAAAGCAGAAGAGCAACGTCCATCCCGTGTTGTTAAACAGAGGCTGGAATTGAATTCGGGACCTCATGCTCCGAAGAGAGATGTCCTAATGTTCTACCACAAACCCAGAGTGAGTCGTCAGATAGCGGTTAAATCTTTTACAAACCTTGTCAAACCACAGGAAAATATTAAAAAAAAATTTTGTATGTTTGTAAATATTTCCTACATGATTTTTCGCTTGTAAGTGTTCGGTTTGAAAAATTATAAATCTGAATATTTAGAAAGCAATTAGGTGCCATAAATATTCTTTGAATTTTTCTGATTTCTTATTTCTTATTTTCAAATCTAACAAACTTCAGCAACTTCAAACATTATGCGTTTCCATCATTTATGCAGTGTTAACTACGTATTTTAAACGCATAATATACCAAAAAAATATTGATTTGGAAATTTCTGGCGTTATGCAAATTTTGAGCTGTTTGCAATGCTAGCAATAACTTCCAAATGACAGAATGTGAGTAGTTTGATAAGATAAGGAAAATCCACTCATAATATCAGTAATAGTGAAAAAAAGTGGAACAAATAAAGAAAAATGGATCTAAGAGAATTTATTTGATAATGATCAAATCGTTGTTTCGATTAATAGATCTCATCATTTCGAAAACATTGCTGGAGCTTGGATTTTCACTCACCATTGTGTGTATTATAAGAATCTTGATTGCAAAGTACAACTATTCTAGTCATTTTCAGATTTCTCCGAGAAATATGTGTCGATAACCGAGATCATCGAAGACTAGCTCCCATTGTAACAAGAACTTATTTTAAAAGCATCAGCTTATAGACTAGTAATAGTCTGATGTATTTGAAATCAGTACAAGGAAATATTTTGAACAAGAAAGGTTTAATATAACCTAATATTCTAACTATTAGCTCGGTGGCTTAATGATAGCGTTTCACGCTCCCAAGCCACTGGTCCAAGTTTCAATCCTCGGGCTTTGGAAGGTTGATTCAGTCTTTCATCCCCTCAGTGAGTCAATAAACTGAGTACCAAGCATGCTTGGGAACTAAACACTGGGAGTTTTGCGTTATACTGACCATCTAATCGGGACATATGGAAAGCACCCCAGAGCCTCTTAGTCAGGAAAACAGAGATGGGCACTATTGGCCTTGGCCCACATGTGCTGTCGAGCCACAGAGTTTAGTTTAGTTTAGAGTTTAACATTCTAACTCAAATACATCGACATGGGCATAACGTCTTTTTATTCCCTTAAACACTTTCGGCATACAACGATGCAACGTCATGATATCCAATTTAAAACGTGCTTTAAGATTCTCCATTTCTTAAAAAATTAATTCATGGTTGCTAAAGCAGTTTTTAATTACTTAAAAGTGTTTTCCTTTTGATTTGCTTCCGAGGTTTATCTTTTCAATTGATGGCAAAATATTTTACTTTTATAACTGCTGGTATAATTTGATTTTCTTTGATTGCTGGTTCTTTGGCATCTATAATCATTAACCCAAATATGCAAACATGCAAAAAAATAGTAAATGTGAAGCATCATTTCTTGACTTTTAATATATTGCACTTCTTAATGTGCTTATTTAAATTTATCTTGGCATTATACAGTCATCTCTGATGGGAGTACAATAACAGAATTTCATCAATTCACCGAAATATGTTTAAAGAGTGGTGAAAATTTTTTCTTATTTTTTAACACCAAGTAATAACAAGCTTATCAGACGAAAGCTGCCGTTCACAGTATATTCTTACGTGAAACTTTCATAAAACACCGTACGTACTTGTTACAAAGGAGGAAACCTGGAAAACTCTCAAGTGTCCACGCAATGCATGTTATCTGTAGAAAGCAGAGGCATCACTCTCATCTTTTGTTGTTCAACAGTGATTTAGAAAAACGCGAGATTTTCCATCTAGAAAAGAGCTGTTTTACCATTGTTTCATGGTGAAAATTTTAGTTTTGGTATAAGAACTTTAATAACAATTTAAATATTTTTACCCTGTAGCTATTAATTTTCAATGTGAATGCTTAAAATTCTGATTAAAATCCTCAATTCAAATTAAGAGTTTATAGAGGTAGGAAATAACTCTTCACTGTGTAGGCTAACTATTGCATTTGTTCAAATACTAAAACGCAATACTTTGCAGTATTAATATAAGAAGCGTTATATATGAAATTTATATAAGAAACTAAATATTTTTTTCTTTATTTCAGATAAGAGAGAAAGTAACTGTGTATCTTCTGTGTTGGTTACAGCCTCAGAACAGAGTAAATTCAACAAGTAGCAATGCATTTATGACGAAAAAAATATATTCAGAAGGTATAGATGGAGCAAGAAACGGTAAACTTCCCAGTGCCGAGGAAAACTGAAGAAATTCATTTCTTTTAAATTTTGAGAGAATCTTAGAGCTTTTATTTAGATTTTAAAAAGAAAAAAAATTAATTCATTTTTATTAATCCACTCCAATATTTATGAATATTCTATAAATAGCCTTTTCACTCTCTTGGATAAACTTTAAGATAAAAAAAAAAAACATTTTATTCAATACAAGATTCCTATCAAGAATGAATTTTAATAGCACATTAAAAATTAGTATCCGAACCTCATAATCCGATTTATTGATATGGAAAAGTCTTTCATATCATTTCTCCTATATAGAAGCAAATTAGAAATACAAATCTTGCCTAGAGCTAGTATTTTGTTTTTCAAATAAATATGATTTGGTCATTAAGTTAATATTTGTTCAAATAAGTTTAACCCAAAAGAAAATCATATACATGTTTTAAATATAAATTTTTACTAAAAGTTACAGTATAAAAACAGAGTGTTTAATTTAAATATATAATCACAGTATAGTGTGTGTGTAAAAATACAGAGAAGGAATTTATTTTTAGCATTTAATGGAAATAAATAATGGAATAAATATGATTTTATACATTGATGAAAAATTGAAAACTGGATTAAGTATAATCGGTTTAATTAAATTAAACAAAACACAAATAAGCAGTTTATTTGTCTTTTGTATCTGTAAAAATGGTGTCTATTAAGAGCTTGTTACAGCTTCAAAATTTAATATTCCTCATATAATGTCTCATTCCGAAAACATATGAAACATTGCAAAATTCATACGGATGCTTACCTAAAGCATCAATTTTGTTTGATGATTCAAGAAATGCTGTCCTTCCCTTTTTTTAAGCATACAATTTGTAACATTCAACATGGCAGGAATAAATTATTTTCTCATAATTTGAGAAAAACTTAGGAGCCAAGCTCGTAACCTTAAACAGACCATAACATCCAGTATAAAATATGTAAATAGTTTTCAATGAATATCCACGATTTCATAAAATAAAAATATTTACTATTTACTGAGATTTGTTTAAAAAAAAACGTTATTTTGCATCAGAAAATTAAATTTTACTTTTATATCAGCGAAAAATCTGAAAATTCCTTTCAGTTTCAAAGTTATTAAATACTGAAGTTGAAATTTTATTGTCGTCTTAATGTATTTCATATTGGTAACATATTAGAAAACTGTAAACACACTCTGCAATAGGTAAAATAATAACTTTACAAAAGCAGAAAAAGAAAGTAAATAATGTTATTCTCCTTAAAGAAAAAGTATAAGGGTAGGAAGTAAGACGCACCATATGGTAAATATTTTTTCTTATATTAAAAATATTTAATACGTGAAAAAATAATTTAATTTCTTATAGTAAATATTTTTTTCTTTATTACTAGTAGTCACAAATAAATGACGCCTTTAATAAAAGGAAAAGATCTCCCTGCTTTCTTTCTTGAAACAAGGAATCTAGAGAGGAGAATGTTACAACATTTTAATTAATTAACCTCTTTCATTAGCAGCTTTAGAGTGAGTTCAAGTTGTCGTTAATAACAGTTTAAATGAATTACACAAATGCTATTAAAAATTTCTAAATGAAACATATTTTGAACTTTTATTTAATTAGAAACCAATGTTCTGATATAAGTTTCATTCTATCCGGTACAGCCGTTCTCACTAAAACAGCGAATAAAAATTCAATAGACTAGCAGAATAAGGACTTAATTTGAAAAGGTTGCAATAATTTTTTTTCAAATTCTATCTTCAAAGTTGATTCTTATATAACAATGCTCATTTTGTGAAAAATATAAAGCATTTTTAATAATAATATCCATAAGTTTCTTGTATTACATATTTTAACAGTGCCTGTTACAGAAAATTTATATTGATGAGCAGAGACTTCTTAAAGAATTTTGCAAGATTATATTTTCCTGTTTGGGAGTAATGAGTTTATTCTCTTTTTTTTTTTCAATTAATGCTCCTAAAAGACATTGTTGTTGTTGTCGTGTGCCGGCCAGGCTAGCAATATGGGGTGTGCTGCTCCACTTTTCCAACGGAACCATATTTTGGTGTGGAGTCCGACTTCCTCAGTACATACATGCTATAGGGACCCGTTTATAGGGTAGGCAACCATTCATTCCACATTCGTACAGGGAAAGGACAAAGACAGGATAGATAGAGAGAGAAAGTACATGCATGTCCGAACTGGGATTCGAACCCAGGACCTCTCTATCCGCAGTCAGACACGCTGACCACTAGACAAGTTGGGCGGCATAAAAGACATTAATAGAGCACTATTGAGAGTTCAAAGATTCTATGACGCAAATATAAATTAAATCACATTAATGTAACATTTTAGAGAAATATTCTTTATTTGAAATACATCTCCATTTGATAGCAGTAAACTTTGAAACAGAAATATTGAAGAAAGTTTTTGTCATCACAAAAAATTTAACTTTCAAATTTATGTGTTGTAATAATTAGAAATGTTATTATTTTCTTATAGTAAACAAAAAAATAGAGCATAAAATACAAAAAAATGTATCTCTCTTTTAAGCAAATAAATTTAAAGCGATAATGTTATATTCAATCTTTTTCTTGTATTGTTCTATGTTTACTTTATCGAATAAAACATGTGCACTTATTATATAAATGTAATATTATTTTATTAACCTTTTAAAATTATCGTATTTTTATTTTTATGTATTTTGTGATAAGCAAATTAGCATTATAACTGCATATTTATATTTCAAAACATGACTTTTATTAGTATATAACTAATTTCACAAAATAAATATAATACAGTATATGATAATGTTAAATATTCACCTTTAATTTTCATTTATTATTAAATGTTAATGCAATTGATTGTGTATGTGTCCTAGATTATAAGTTTTCATTTTGTTATCATAAGTAGTGTAAAATTTAATAAATAAAAGAATTCACATTCCATTTTCATTTTTATTGTATTTATTATTTAATTGACTTATTATCCTGTTTCATTTCTTAGAAAATTCTTTAACTTCTCCTACCTAAGATGATTACATTTTATAATCACTCATTTAAAATAATCAAAATTCATTTCTATTTTTTTAAGAAGTCAGAAATAAAATACTTTATATTAAACGTCTTTATTGCAAATTTTTCTAAGTCATGCAAAAATAAGTATTTTTCCTGTATTTTTACACCTTTTGATTGAAGAATTACATTCTTATTCAATTTTAAGTTTAGTCAATCTTCTAAAATATTTCTAAGCAAATATTTCTAAAATTATGATTTACATAAACGTAAATTATACTTATGTAATTGTTTAATACTTATGTAAAATACTTATGTAATTGTTTAAGTATTTAATAATAATAGTTTTTTTAGTTTGCTATGACAAATTTGCAAAAATTGTTTAATAAATTTCATTATGAAATTTGTGAATATAAAAGAAATAAATATTTGAATCATGGATAGCAAATTTGCTTTTCTTTCGGTATCTTAATTTATTACTTTAAAGATAATGTAACTAAAAACAAAATTGGTTATGTATACTATTTAATGAACATCCAATAATTGTAGTTATATGACAGCACTAGTAAACGAAAACAATTAATTGCACTAAAATATTTTTTTGCAATACACTGTAAGAGTTATTTTATTAAAACAAAATTGTAAAAAGATGTTTAATTGTAATAGGTACTTTTTGTGAATTTAAAAAGAAACCTCTAAATTAGGTTTTGCCACACACAAGCCATACTATTTTCCAATTGTTCTAGTGCAAAATATATGTGGGTATGAATCAGTCAAACAATCTTTTAATGTATAAGCAATCACGGAGGCATTTTTGCTCACTAATTTATAAATAAATTATTTACCAGTTTATAAATAACAAACCAGTTTATATAAGTGACTTTATTCAATTCTTAAATTGTAACCTTAACCTTATTTTGAAAGTAAAACATTAGCACACATTTTTATTTAATGTGCATTTAAATTTTATTTTATTTTAGATTATTGTTTAAAATCCCAGTATTTTTCTTTGAGAATTGTTTCTATTTAGACAGTGTCTAAGTTTATTTTACTTAAAACAAACATCTTGTAAGTGATATTCACTTTGCAAACGTACTTACATTTTTGTTAATTGTAAACTAATTAAATTGTTTAATTGTATTCCCATCCAATAATTACTCAATAATTATTACAATAATTTCTTGTTCATGTTAATAGTTGCTTACTTCTATGTGACATTTTTATAAAATTTTACAATAACAAGAAAGAACAAGGAAGATTACGGTATGGATCATTAAATTTCGTTTCATAAATTCTACCGATATTGTACAAAAAAACATAATTTAAAACAAGATTGAATTACAAAATGCATATCAAGCTATCAAAATAATATATTCATAGAACATTCTAGAAAAAATGTTTCTTTTCTTCTCCCTTAACAGTTATAATCAGCACTAATATTCCCGAAATTCTATTGTTTAAATTCAACTTGACAACCTTTATCTTACTTAAGCTTTTATTTACATCTCATTCGATCGCCATCTATCCTTCAGTGTAATGCGTGTGACGCCATTCCCGTCCAATTTCATTCTTAACGTCATCGCCAACTGCACGCTTCAGGACTTTTGGTGAGCGTTTTGACATTGAACAATTTTATGGCAGTACCTTAATGCCCGTAATCTTGACGCATTACTTTCGGCGTGGACAGAGGGGGAAAAAATCGGTGATTGGGATTATTGTGCATGACGCAGCTAAAAGGTGGCACTTACGGCGACGGTCACGTTTGTTTCATACATAAATGCTATGGCCAATTGAAATGTTTGGCTTCCTTTGAGCTCCTTCTTAGTCGCCAGGATTAAGTAGTACATCATACGTGTAACATTATATATTGTTGGCAGAATGCATGCATTAGACCAAACGCGGATGAGAGAAAATTTCTATAAATCTTTCATTTGTTAAAAACATTTCGTGTAAAAGAAATTCAGAGTTTGGTAAAAATGAAATAAAAATGTGGAAGTAAAACTTTAGGAACTGAGATAAGAAATTAATATCTGGAGCAAAAAAGATGTACGAAATCACGAAGTCCCAATGAATCAAAATTATAGTAGTCAGTCCTTAAGTTTCCGGTTTTCTTTTATTGCTATTTAACTTTTATAATTAAGGGCTTTTAGATATAGTATATACACAGCGATGCAAGATATTGTACCTTAAGATTAACGGGTTTGGAATATTCACCTGTCAACAAGCTCGTAATTTTAAGTCACGGAACCTAAGCCATACTCGTCTTCACTTCCCCACCACACCAGCGGAATTTGTTTGGATGTTACAGATTTATGTGGGCACGACCAAATCCACTGATCTCCAGCAACCTAATTTGGGAGAAAGTGGTCACCCTTCCAATCGCTGCCCGCAGCAAACAGTGCTCCACTTCGCTGATCTCACGGGAAGCGATGCGAAGCTGATGAGCCTCAATCTGGATAATATACAGACGGGACATTTAAATTGTATTTTTAATTTCTGAATTGTATTCTGTGATAAGAACTAGAGAGAATTACTTTTTATTTAATAACTATCCTCTAAAATCCATTCAGGATTACATATTTTAGACTGTCTGATATCAAATTTAGGATGGAATCGTATATTACATTAACATGTAAGTTATGTTTCGATTGATAACAAAAGAATAATTTATTTTGGAAATGATGTAAATCGCAGAGAAGTTAATTAAATAATCGCAAACATGCATTAATAGATTCACTTCGAAATTAAAAATCAATAATATTTAGTTTCTTATACTACACGTGTAAGAAATTTGTGATCAAATACATATACAATGAATTCTTGATAATCCTTGATTGATTTGTCCTTTTTATGATTATCAGAAATGTCTAAATTTAATAATAAACTAATTCAGAAAAATGTTTCAATGCAAATAAATATAAGCTTTTGAATGGTTTTCTAAATATATATATGAGAAGTATTTATGTTATATTTAAAATGATAAAAGTATTTTTGTGAATTATCCATGATAATCCCGCCATTCAATTCCGCAGATAACAGGAAATTTATTTTGTGCAAGAGTACTCGTATTTATCTATGTATACATTTATGAACAAAATTTGCTTAGTTGACTTGTAAATATATATAAACACATTGTCTTACTATACTTGAGTAATATATTAATTTTTGTAAGATTCTTAAGTAATAAAATAGTAAAACTCACAGGAATAGGGAAATTTTAATTAATATTTAACAACTTGTTTTGGACAAGCCAAGCTTGCTATGCCGTCTACTATACGAATTTAAGTCAGTAGGGTGCGTCTTACGTTTAACCAGAGCACAACGAGGGTGAAAGTACGACTTTGCTCTAAGCTCTTCCTATAGATGGCACCACAAGAGGATCCACTCCCTCAGCTTTGTCATTGATCTGAAGGGAAAGGAAATTTTCTCGAGACGATTACACCCATAACAATTGCTCAACGACCGACCTTAGGACCTTCAATTCCACAGATTTAACGTGCATGTATATCGCATGTACTCGGTGAGTCTTTTGCGGCATTGGGAATCGAACCCGCTTTTCTGGAAAGAAGCCCGATGCCCTAACCACTAGGCTACCATATTTAATCCTTACTTTGATTTTGAAAGTCACGCAATCATGCAAAAAACGATATGGAAACGCGGGTGAATCAAATATACGATTCAACACTCGTAACATAGGATGTTTTTCATGTCATTATATTATCTTAATACGCTCAAAAAAAAAAAATACACCCTTTTCGAAAAAAATTAAAACCTAAAATGAATGAAAAATTTCTTACATATTTCGAAGAGATAAATCTCTGTAAGTATGCGTCAAATATTATCATTTTAATAGTTATTTTTACTATAAAATCATTAAGTAAGAAGCTTAACCATTGCTTGCAATGGAGGGTGTGCTTCATAAATAACTCAATTACATTTCTCCAGACGAATTTGACATTTTTATTGAATATATGCAAAACACTCGCCTCAAATATTCAGCTGAGTCAAATTATTGACTCTCTTTCATTATTTGACCTTTCATATGTCATAAGAGTAATCAATTCTCCACCAACCCCACAAGACGCTGGGTAATTTATTTAGAAAGTGCAATAAAAGGGCATTAAAATTACCTTTTTAGACCAAGGAATATTCTGTCATCATACTGATGAATAACTGGCATCCATCATCAGAATAGGATGCGTTTAATTGTCGGCACATGCTTCAAGCTACGCACTTTTATTCATGCAAATTGCATTTCCTTAAACCTTTTCATCATGTAAAAAGCATGAAATAAATGTAGAAATATTTGAATATAAGATAGTCTAACGCGTACCCCATTTCGCGCTATTGTTTTGTTTATAAAATTATGCGTGTTTATATAATTCAACACACATTGTCATATTGTGAATATTTATGTTTCTCTTGATTAAATAGTAATCCAGGCAAGATAGGAGAGTAATGTTCCTATGGAATATATCCTTTTGGTGTATGTAAATGTATAAAAACTTTGAATTAAACTGTATGTTTTTCGTACAAATTTATAACTATTTTAAATTCATCTACACAAGATAGTAATATTATCGTGTGGATGAATTATATAGATAGAGTAATATTTCTATAGAATATACTACAGGTACCTCTATAGCATGGTATCTTGTAACATGTTTCGCTATAACACAATTTGTATTAAACTCGCATCGTTTTTTGTACAAATGTTATAACTTATTTTATCAGCTGATCCTAGATGCAAGATCAAATAGAGTAAGGACCTAGCTCTAATAGAATACATGCATTTATGAATGTATATAAATATTACAGAAAAACCTATGTAGTTGAAACTCTCAGTCATTTCTTGAAAACTGACCCTTTCTGGATAGTAGTCATAAATGTACAAAAAATTTGTATTAAACTCCTAATTTTTGTACAAATTTATAACTATTTTACATTCATCCAGACAAGATAGGAGAGTAATATTCTAGTAAAATATTCCATTTTAATGTATGTAAATGTACAAAAGATTTGTATTAAACTACGCTTTTTGTATAAATTTATAACTATTTTACAATCATCCTGGGTTCAACATTATTGGGTGGTCTGATGAACCAAATAAATCATAAATCATTAACTAGAAGAAGAATGGAGGGAAAATCGGCTAAAATTTATTCCTTCAAAGAAACATTTAGTTATTCTTGGAGAAACACGTCAGACCAAGAAAAAATTCATTATTGGTTATATCATTTAATTTTTTCGTTAGCTAGAGCATCAAACCGTGCGTAACGGTTCCCACAGATAACCAAATTCTGATGAATTGGAGGCGTTGGGTCGATTCGGTTCAAAGATTCTCGATTGCCCCTGAAACCTCCTTTCATCCTCCCTCTCTCCCTTGGCCCGGCAACTTCTTGATTTGATAAAATAGCAAAAAGCTGAAGCAGAAGATTCTTGTGGTACTCATGTTTCTTGTCAGAATTAATAGCTGGAGATGCGTTGCTGCATTTTAAGTGTCAGTGTCTTGTAGGACAGGAAATGGGGCTTTTTTGTAACACATGCGACTCACTCAACCAATGCACGAATGCATGTCTCAGATTTATTTTTTTCCATATTTTTTACATAATGTCCGGGGTGATTCATTAACCTTTCCGGATTTGATTGGAATTTTTCTTCTTGTGCAAAGTTTGTAAGGAGTATCTGTATCCTATTTGGGCTTAACTTAAAGTGTTCATAGTACTATATCAGTCTACAGATAATAAAAGAACGCGCTGATATTTTAATTATTTGACTAAGCACTTTATACCTTTTTAGTATCATTGCCAAGATTAAATGTTGGAGTTGTGTGTTCTTTCAACAAAATTCAAATGATTAATGTCGCAAAAGTAAACAATGAAATCTCAAAAGTTTGAGTAATATTTTATTACCTATTTATTCTAGTGCATCAAAATCTTAAATAGAAAAACATGAATTTTGGATTAATTTTATTTAAGAGAAAATTCCTTACGGTCACTAGCCACAATATTCACCTCATTATCTTAAATCATTATTACCTAATGCTAAAATACTTGTTGTTTACTAATGACACTTGAACAAGCCAAGCTCGCTATGCCTTGGCCATGCGAATTTAAGTCAATTGGGGGCGTCTTTCGTTGTAATCAGAGCACCTTGAAGGTGAAAGTACGACTTTGCTCTACACACATGCCATAGGTACCCGTTTATAGGGTAGGCAACCATTCACACCTCACTCATACAAGGAAAGGACAAAGACAGGATAGATAGAGAGAGAAAGTACATCCATGCCCGAACCGAGATTCGAACCCAGGATCTCCTTATCCGTAGTCAGGCACGCTGACCACTAGACAAGTTGGTCGGTGCTAAAATACTAAATATAATAATAGAAAAACATAAATGATATTCTATCGCAAATAACCTTTCAACTCGAAATTTTATATTTTAAAATATGCTATAGAATTATCGTGACTTCATTACAATTTTAAAAATTATATTTCTGAAATTCAGATATATAAACTTTTCATAACTTAAATATATTAGATACAGATCACAAAATTTTAAAATTATGCAGGTTAGCGTATCTTTTTAGAACGTATGTTTAACATTGTTATCAATCAAATAAAACAATGATTAAGTTTGTATTAAACTTTTAATTAAACTTGCAAGAAAGAGACTTGTTGGTTAAAATTAACAAAGCAACCGTGAATGTATCTGACAAATTTACAGCTCTTAAAGTTTACGGTAATATAAGATTTAGTAAATTTTATTTCTTTAGTAATTAAATATAGATTACTAAATGTTATTACTGAAATTATTTTTTAATAAATAAATTTATTATTATATTATATAACAATTTGTTAATAAATATATTATTAAAATTAATTATTAGAAAGTTTATGTTGAACTGTGTGTGTATCAGCTGTGGTTAAAGCTAAAAATATTATAGAAATGAGAAATTTCTAAAATAACATTTTTAGTTATTAAAGTTACATATAAGTATTCTAAAACCAAACATATCAATATCGTCTTATAAATGTTTATAATAATAATATTGCATTATCAAAATTATTTTTGATTATTGAAGACTAATTTTGTGACTGATATTATTTTAAATTTTCTGCAAAACTTTTGAGATTTTTTGTAAAATATTTGCCAGATTTCTTTATAAAGAAGGTAAAGTAATAAATTCAAAATTTTTTGCGAAAATTTTTGATTTGACTTTTCATTACAAGCTTAAATTCTACTGTCAATTAATTTAAAATGGAGTTAAAAGTATATTATTAATTAATTTGGAATTAAATGTTGATAGAAAGCTTTACAAATAAAATAATGATTGCTTGCTATTTAAGAAGTAATTTTATATATATCATCATTCAAAAGTTTCCTGTTTTTAAATAAATTTTTTGATATAATACTGTAAATTTTGTGCGAATTCATTATTTATCAAATATTCCTTCATTTAAAAAATCTTTCTAGTGGCGTATTAAATTTGAAACTAAATTTAATCATAAAAAAATGTAATTTTTAAAAAAGTAATAAATATCACATAATATTTCTGAGGCTTTAAAATATTGATATCATAAGAATGTTTTGATTTACTAGATGAATTTAAGTTATCAATAATTAATACATGCAAATAATATATTTCATAAAACTGTGCGTTAACATTATAATGGCAATTATAAATTAATAGACTTTAGGGATTTGGTTTTTAAAAGCTATATTTCTTTTCTTTTACTATATGTAAAAGTTTTAGGCAGTTATTAATTGAAATGAAGTTATATTTATAGATGCATTAATTTGAGATTTCAACAAATTTTATTTTTGATATAAGTGACAAATATTAATTTAAATTTATGCCTTTAAACTAAAAACACTGGTGTCTTTAATTTGATTGAATTAGGAAGTTTTAAGTAACAAAGACATAAACTAATAATATTTTAAAAGTATATTTGTTTGTTTCACACAAAAATTGAGAAAATTAATGTTTTTTGATACATTAGTTTTTAAAATTATTGGTTTATTAATTTAATTAGAAAAGTGTATAGAGTCTATTTTCAAGGGGTAAACTCTGCAAAAAAACAAAATATGTACAGGATGTGTAAATAAAAACATAAATATTATATTGAAATAATGATAGCATCTTAAAAATTTTAGGACTTATATCTTTTGGCAGCTAAAAAACATAATAAATTCATGTAAAAATAATAAAATAACATTTACTGTCATAAGTTTTATGTTTATTCATCATAACAAACATCATCTTCTTCAGAGTTATTTAAATTGAAATCTTGATCTCCATGTTACCAACAAATATAGAAAGAAGAAGAAGAATTTAATTTTTATTTCAAAGTTTATGTGTAAAAAAATATTGATAAAAGGGGGACTTATTCACAATGGCTTCTGAAATTATTATACAATATATTCAGAAGCTATTAAAAAAAAAGGGCTGTCTAACCTAGAAAAAAGTAACAACGAGTGAATCCTTTAATAACTAAGAATATTATTTATTTCATCAAAATTTCCAAAAATCAGAAAATATCAAAAAATGGACTTAACCGGCTTAATAGCTTCTGAGCGGCTCATATATATAATTTTTTTAAATAAAATAAAATAGCTCTTAAAAGAATTGAAACTATCTCATTTATAAATGTAGACGTTAATAACTTTTAAATTATATTATTATATCTTTTATCATTAACAAATTCATCAATAAATTACAGAATTCCTATGCATAAAAATTTTTCCAAAAAGGTTTCCGACACAAATTATAGTTCTCAAACGACTACAGATGGCGCTGCATGAGCATGAGAAAAGAAATTCTATATTTGAGTTGAGAATTCGGGGGAAAATATTAATCTTAGTAGGTGCTTTCTTATCGCACCGTAAATCATCCGGAAATTTTGTAATCTTCTTCTTCCTTTGATGTAAATCGGGATTTATTAAAAGAGCGTCCGTGTTATCTGCAAATCGTGATCCGAATTAATAAGCTTCCGAATTATTAGCATCAAAGGATATAAAGGAAAAAAAAAAAACGTGAAACCAAAAATTAAATAATGATCCGTGACGGGCGGCATTACATTTATAATATAGACAAGATAAGACAACTTTGCTTTAGAGAGCGACGATTTTTTTTTATTTTATTATTATTTTCTTAATTTGGTACGTATAATAAAGTCCACCGTTTTTATTAATTAATTATATTTCCAATTATTTAGATCAATTTAGAAAACGATATACTCAAGAGTTTTTTTTCTGATAACACACATACACACATGAGTAATAGCAAGATTTTAATCAAGAATGTGTGGATTTCTTTTTCTTAATAGATTTCAATTTACAATAATGAATTTTGCTCGGAATTCGTTTTCCAGTACGATTCGATATATTATCGATTTATTAATGAGACTTTTTTGATTTGGATTGCGTAGGTTTGATTCAGTTTTTTGATATATGTTAGATTGGGAAATATAAATTTCTGCGAGTGAGTTTGCTTGGCGGTCCTATAAATATAATTAAATGAACAAAAAGGGCCCATTTGTTAGCTATACAACTGACAACGGTGAAGCAAAACGTATTTAGAAAGCTAAATTAAAAATTAAGAAGTGCTTCGAATAACAGTGTATTGGCTCTCAATTTCTAAATATGTTATTTATAACAATTTTCAAATTCGTAAAGATAGCTTATAAATATAAAAAATGTAAAAGTCCTAAATTGATTTATTAGATAAATTATATTGTATACAATTCTTTCTTAGCTAAAACTGCAAATATATTACAATATAATTTATTATGTTGAACCAGGAATAAAAACTAAATTCATCAATAAATTTCTATTTCCATTCAATAACATATTTCATTTTTTTGTATACATAATAAAATAAAAATTTATATACATATTATAAAATAAAATGAAATAAGTTAATCCTAATGTTAAAAATAAAAGTTTGAACTCTAATAGAAATTGGAAAATAGTATTTCTGTTAAAAAAATTTTTTTAATAGTTTTAAAGCCATTTTAAAAGTTGGTTTCTGCTCAAATTAAGTAGAATTGGAATTAATAGAGCTATTCCAGTTATATGTTCAAATAGGAATTCTTTTATATTTGAAATTCATCTATAATGTTTAATTTTTTAAGTATACATGTAAAACAATTTTAATATTTTATATGAAAAAAATTATAAAAAGCATTATAATCAAATTGATTATTATTGATAAATTTATGATTATCTTTTCCAGAGAATCAAATTAATAACCATTACTTTTTTTAAATTTACTGAAATTATGGTTATGCTAAATTTTAATAGGTCTATATGTATATCATCATTATCAATTTCTTTTTTAAATAAATCAATTAATTTTATTAATTTAGTCTTTACTATATTTTCAAAACAAACTAGATTTATAAGATAAACATGCAGTCAATGATTTGACAACGTATAGAGAAAAGACAAACATTTTAAAACCTTTATAAGACACCTTATTGTCCACCTCTCAAATCATCTTTCGAGAAGACATCCCATAGATTATGGGACGTAATTATGTGCTGCAAGAATGAAATCCAGAAAACTCAGCAACCACCGCGACACGCGCGTATGCAGAAGACGGAAGAGCAAGATCCATCTCCCGTTGCTGAACAGTGGCTGGTATCAATCCCGAGACTTTTCTGTCTGAAGAGCGCTGCCCAACCAAAAAACTACAGTGAACAATTTTCCAAAACTTTTAACGATTTCGTTATGACTTCCAGGTGTTAAATTTTCCACTGAATAAAAGTTTCTATAATTGAGGCATTTATTTGTTGCTGGACATTATATGGTGATAAATTTGACTAACATTAAATGACCCTATTCAAGGGAATTATACAAAAATTCAACTTCACTTTTGGGGAAAAAATCATCAAAAATATTTTCCAAAGATAACTCATCTAATATCATGGTAAAGTAAATTTTAATCTTCAATATATGATACTCAAAATTTACATTACTGCATTGCTGTCGAAATAAAAGCTATATTTTGCTGTCTCTAAATGGGATCTTATTTCAGTATTCTACCAAATAATAAAAAAATGGAGTTCTTCAAAAAGAGAATTAAAATTTTAGGGAAAATTTAGCCCTAAAAGTTTAATTCTCTTTTTGATAGGGTAGATTAATTAATATTTAATTCTAGCCCGTTTCCATTTAAATTAATTGTCTTTATATCATATTGTATACTTATGGTTTCATCGAAGAAGAAAAAGCACTTATTCTTGTATATGTTTAACTAAGCTATAAATACAAAATTATTTTATTAATTTCATTTTCATGATTAATAATTACTCATATTACTGAAGACTTTTCGTAAAATATTTGTTAGATGATTTCTATTAATTGCATTCATTAGAACTTAATCATATATAATATTTGGTTATTTTAATTAATTAAATCACTTTTCTTAAATAAAAGGTCATATTCTAAAGTAATAGTGAATTATTATTATATTTCATTTTAAAATTGGCATTTGTGCTTAGATTTATAATTCTTTGAAACAATGCAAATTTCTATTATTATCCATAAATAAGTACTACTTAAATTATAATACTTTTAAATAATTTGTATATCTTTATCATTATATAAATTAAGTAATTTGTTTTTTTACAATTCATAATTTATTTAATAAAATAATCGTGAATTCTTACATTATCCAACGTTTTAGTACCATAATGTTTTCTACAGTTGGCGAAAATATTTTGGAATTTTCAATAAGAAAAACCGCACTTTTCGGTCGGTTAAACACAAAAAGTATCATTTTGAATGTGCCAAAAAGTATCCAAACATGACAGTTTTAATGCTAATTTATTCTTTTTTATTCCTTCATTTATTTTGAAAACAAAAAATATGATTATTTTTATGAAATTACATTGTATTTATAAAACTGACCCGGTAAAAAGTCAGTTTTTACAAATAATAACTTTTCGGATGTGATTACTTTTAATACCAAATTAATCGCGAACTAAAAATGTAAACATTTTTTACAATATATCAATTGCTAAAGATTTTTATTTTTAGTAACTAATGACTGTAAATTTGCTAATGGTCACAATATAAATAATAATTATGAAATCAAGCCATTTCATAAGCTTCGTATAAAACTAAAAGATTTTTAAGATTAATTTAAGCTAAATTAAAAAAATATTAAAATTTATGAATAAATAATAAGATTTTAGTCAGTCACACAAACTATCTTTTTTCTTTAGTATTTTATTTTGTATGAATGTTTAAAATCATGTTTTTCATTTGAATGTTAAATGTTGCTCATAAATATGCGTTATTTTAAAAATTGGAGTTTTTAAAAAAAAAAATTAACAAGTATTTTAAATGAAAAGCTCTTATACAGCGTTAATAAAACTTTTAGAGTTTCCTTAAAATATGACTAAAAGCAATTTAAAATTTAAAATACTAATTTTTCCTTCTATTACTAAATTTCTATATTTTTCCTTAATTATTTTCATTTATGGCATAAAATAAATTATTTTTTTATGAATAAATATTTTATAAAAATTATTTTTTTATAAAAAATATCTTATAAGACTTATCTTTTTTTACAAAAATATCTATTTTTGATGAAAAAAATTATTAAAAATAATAACCCCTTTCATTTATAAAATATTTGCTCATTTGCATTCTTCAGTAAAATTGTTTTTACAAGTATTTCACATATTTTACAGAAACATTCACTGTTTTTTTAAAAAGTATTTTCTTAAATATTCATATGAATTCAAAGAGTAAAATTAATTCAATTAAAATGTAAATTTGTAATTAATTTTCCAAGAAACTCTTTTATGAAATAATGATATTAATCAACAAATTATAACATTCTATGTAATGTAATATGGCGCAAACTTCATTCATAGATTAAATTATGCCATTTGCCAGGTATTTAAAGTAATAATTTACAAAAAAAATTTTTTTTTGAATTTCACCTATAACTTCTGATTTTTTGTTTCCATGATAAAACAGAAACTATTAGATTTTGCGAGATGCAATATGTTTACATTCTATGATGAAAATAAAATAATACTGAAGATGACATGTCTACAGAATTAGAAAATTAAACACATTTGTCATTTTCTATGATTTTAAAAACATGATAACAATGTTTAACATGGTTTAAAAGAATCAAAAAGTTATATATTTAAAATGAACACTTATTAATTTTCTTAGTTCACTTTTAACTGAATTAAATTTTAGCAATAATTCAATCTCAATAAATAAACATTATTTTGTAATTAATTTTATTATTATTTTAACATCATTTTGAAACAAAAGCTGAAGTTTTCTTTCCAGTCCCCAACATTTCGAAGTAATGAAACTTGATTCAGACTTCTTGGAATTCAGATATATACGTAGAAAATATTTAAAATTTAAAACTTTTTTCACTGGTGTTTAAATTATTTGCATAGAAGTAACTTATAAATGCAGAAATTTCAAATTTCTATTAATGTTTGACTTTATATTCGAATATCTTTAAATTATTTGCATTTTTTCTTAATAAAAGAAAATCAAAATGAAAAATGCGAAAAAGAAAATTGATTTGCTTTAAAATTAAGTAACAGAAATTAGATTTATTAGAAAAAAATAAAAGATATGTGATTATAAATATGAGCATTTAATTAATTGCAGAATATAGTGCATTTATAACAAAATAAGCTGATACTTCTAATTGTTGTTGAATATTTAAATATCAAGTAATCTTTATACAAAATTAACTTTAACAAAATTTAAAGAGAATTTTAATGAATTAGTAAATTTAAATAATTCTTGAAATCACACACTTATTAAGGAACCAGTTGAATATATGAAATAAATGAATTTAATTTAATTCTATTAACTTCATTCAATAGAATTATGTGCTGTTTTCATTACTAAAAGTAATAAAATTCGAAATGCACTTTAAATTAATTTTTATTTGTTCCAAATTCTTAAGGATATTAATCGAAATTGTTTCATATCCAATTTCTTTTT